>PVIC010059132.1:0-10198 GCA_004025085.1 Thryonomys swinderianus | reverse complement strand
TCCTGTCTCTACCTCCCGAGTGCTGGGATTACAGGCGTGAGCCACCACGTCCGGCATTGTGGTATGCGGTGTTGGTTGTTGGTGGGCGTGAGTCTCCACGCCCAGCATTATATGTGGTTACCGGGGATCGAACTCAGGTCCTTGCGCTCACGAGGCACGAGGCAGGCGCCGGAACCACTGAGCTAACCCTCCGGCCCGAAGTAGATGTGATTTTTAAAAAAAAATAAAATGGTGTATTACTCTGCTATAAAGGATAATAATTTTGAGTCATTCTTACTCAAATGGACAAACCTTGAGGACATACTGCTAAGTGAAATAAGTAGGTCACAGATGTATAAACACCATATCTTTTCTCTGGCATGAGAAACTGAAAATGTAAATAAATCCTAGAATGTATGGTGGTCACTGTAAAATAGAAAATATCCTAAGAGAAATGGGGGGGCGTAGTTGTAAATAACGAGGGGAAAGAAAAAATTGTGATGGTAAATAAAAAGGGGGGACTAGCGGGCGTGGTGGCTCACATTTGTAATGCCAGCACTCAGGAGGCAGAGACAGGAGGATTGCTAGGTTCAGAGCTTGCCTGGGCTAAATAGTGAGCTCAGGGCCAGCCTGAACTACAAAGCAAGACCCTGTCTCCAAAAAAAAGGCGGAAACAAACTCATATATAGGGAGTGGGGTTGTAGGGCAGGTAGGAGAATGGAAAAAAAAATGAGAATTAAGTCGTTGCATATACCCATACAAATTCTCAATGTTGAGTGTGATCTTGATGTATACATAAAATGTACCTGTATCACAATGAAAATTTGAAAAATAAAAATTAAAAAAAAACAAGTTCAAAGATGAAAAGACAAAAAAAGTTTAATGTTCTAATTATGATTACTTGGCCTCAACAAAAATTTTCATACAGAGGGTGATTTCAGAGCTGTACATTTGTTTGAGGATGACTTTTATGAACATATTACTTGAAGGGAAAGAGGAGTGCTGGTTGTCTAAGGTGCTGTCTCTGGGTGTTGAAACATACATTACCAGAACACAATAATTGAATGGCTTAGCCACCAATAGATAATCAAGAATCTGTTCTGTGCTTGATTTGCCTACTACTGGATAGTTCTGTTCCTTGTAGTTTTGGGGATTTTTCTTAACATTTCCAATTGTTTTCACTCAGTAGATATTATCAGATATTTCCATCTCATGTACAGTGTTTTTTGGTAAGCTATGAGAAAAGATGAAGTGAAGTTTATAATAGAATCTGATGATTGTTCTTGGCAATTATTTCTGCAAATGTGAACTGGATGAATAATAAAAGAATTGGAGAAGAGAGCTTGATGGAAACTACCTGAGGTCACTTCTGGAAGATTTTACCTGCATATGTCACTCTGATTTTTCACATTCAGATGCAAATTGTACTCATTTGCTTAATCATGTTCCTAATACAGTTGTAGGCAAGCTCTGTACCTATGACTAACTAGTGACAAGCTCAGTTTCTTTCTTTTTGCTTGTCTTGTAAGTTTAATTAATTGAATTTGTTGGGTGTGGTGGCTCCATCCTGTAATCCCAGCACTCAGTAGGCTGAGGCAGGAGGATTGCCATAAATTCAAGGCTAGCCTGGGCTACACTGTGAATTCAGGGCCAGCCTGAACTAGAACTACAAAGCATGACCCTGTCTCAAAAAAACAAAAAAACGAACTGAGTTTATTGGTACATATTAGATATATAGTAATCACATCCATCGTAGATAATTTGTACTTGCACCTGATATATCTTGATTCTTTCTTTTTCACCATTCCCTTCTCCTCTCTTCAGTCCATCTTCCTCTCCTCATTTACAAAAGATTTGTTTGCATTTTTCCTTCTCAATTTTTTCCTTTTCTCTTCTGTACTTTACCCTTCCCTCTACCTACTTCTCCAGCCTATTTGAACATTTTTCTATTTCACAATTTTATACATGTTGATCCTTATTTACACTTTTTGTTTTACACACCAGAGACAACATGATATTTAAATATGCACATTCAATTTTTTAACCTAAGAGTATGACCACAAATTGCACCCACTTAGCTATAAATGTCACAAGCTCATCCTTCTTTATAGCAGAATACTATTCCATTGCATCAAAAATGCATCTTCTTTATCAGTTCATTACTTGATGGCCTTTTGGACAGTTTCTAAGATTTAGCTATTACAAACTGTGCTGCTGAAAATGGAGTGTGCATACATCACTGGGATATGATGATTTTAATTCTTTTAGGAAGATATCAATAAAGGGAATATCTGGGTAAAATGGAATCTCTAGTTTTAGTTTGTTAATGAATGTTCACAATGATTTCCACAGGGGCTACACCAGTCTACCCTACCATCTACAGTGGAAATAGGTTCTTTTTTCCCCACACCCCTGGCAACATTTGTTATTGGCCAATTTCTTAATAGTAGCCATTCTTTCTGGAGTAAGATGGAATCTCAGCATTGTATTAATTTACACCTCATAAACGACCAGTAATGTTGAACATATTTTCATATCTATATTTGCTGTTTGTACTTCTTTACCTGAAAAGTGCCTTTTCATCGCAGATGGCCATTCTTTATATTGATTCTTAAATTTAGGGGGTATGATTTTTTTTTAGTTGTTTATGTATTCTGCATATTATTCCTCATCTGAGAAACATATAACAAAATTTTTTCCCACTCTATGAGTTGTCCGTTCATACTGTTGGTGACTGATTTTGAAACAGGTTCTTGTTCTGTAGTTTAGGCTGGCCTTGAACTCACTGTGTAGCCAAGGTCGGACTCAAACTCACAGCAATCCTCCTGTTTCAAGCCTCCCGAGTGCTGGGGTTGTAGGTATGGACCACCACCCCTGGCTCTTAAAGCAGTTATACCCAGTCCTAGAATCTCATCTGACTAATGTGACTTTCCAAATTTCCACTAATGTGACTAATGTGATTATCCCACACTTTACTGAATTCATTTGTGATTTTTTTAACACAATAACAGTGAATGACTACAACCTTTTCTTACACCTGTCATAGTATGTACATTGTCTCTCATTTGGGTTAAAAAAAGTTACTATTTTCCTTTAGCTGTCCTCAATGCTTTTCATTTATCATTTTTCACCACTCATATTGGGTACAAGGTGTACCCAGAAGATATTGCATCATATTCAGGTTAATGTGTTTATAATTGTAAAAATTTCTCTTGTCTCAGAAATTATCATTTAAAACTCAACTCATATCTTCTTATATCTTTTAGAATTAACCATGTAGCGACAGTTTATAATTACATGGTGGCTAAGGATGGTTGTAGGTGTCTATAATTCCAGCTACTTGGGAGGTTGAGTCAAGAGGAATAAGAACTCAAGGCTAGCCTGGGGAACGTAGCAAGGCCTTGTCTCCAATGAAGGAGCTATAATTACATAGTCATTTGAATATTACTTATCTCCATTCTCCACCACATTTTTTATGTGCTCCATGAGATCAGAATCCCTATTTTTACATCCATCCTTTAGCATGTTGCCTGGCCCATAGATACACTACGTAAATGCTTTCGAATTAATCAGTGACTTAGCAAGTGGGTTCAAACATACCATTCTTGGATTCTTTTCTAATTTCTTGATTTCCACCCTGTCTCCAATCTCACTGATGCAGGAATGCTCACAGTTGAACATTATGTCTTCTGCTTGTCAGTAGCAGTTTGCCTACATTCCAAGTTTACGCCTATCATTCTGACATAATATATAATAATTAGTAAACACTCTTTTTGTTCTCAAAATTATCACAGCTTGAATGATATTTCAACTTTTCATCTTCTGTAGAACTGTGTATCAGCATATCCCAGAGCCACTTCTAGCTATATTTATTTATTTATTTTTACTGTTTTTCAAGTTATTTGAAGACAGGCTCAGTTCAAGGTTATCTTTCTAACCCTGGGGCCTATTGCAGTGTCTGGCACTTACTGACTATTCTTTTGAATGAAAATGCATTCCTGTTGTCTCATCCCAACTTCTGACACCTAGATATCTACATAGGCATTATGATAGACAATCACCATTTATCTTATGGCTTGGATCAGTAAATCTCTCATTCATTTCTCTTCTACTTCAGGTTACTAAGGTGCAAAAATAGCCAGCAATTTCAATAACAGATTGCTAAATTTATTATTGTATTTCTTTATGAGCATGATGAAAATATTCACATGAACACTAATGAGTGTTTTTGGTTTTGTTTTTGTAGTGCTGAAGATTGAACCCAGGTCCTCACCTCTGACAAGCACATGTTCTACTACTGAGCTACGTCTCCAGCTCACCGATGTCAATGTGACTACAACTAAATATTTGATAGTAGAGAGAAAGAGAAAAGTGTTCTGTGGTCCACTAGTTAAATAATCCAACAAGTACTTTTCATTTTCCTAGAAAATGCACATAGTGCCTCATAAGTAGTTGTTTTTAAGTTATTTTAGAGCTGTGAATAATCCAAGGGGGAAAACCTCTTAGTGTCCATTGTATACTAGAAGTTATTTTGAAGTAATTAAATATAAACAAGACAGTAACTGTGGAACTTATGCAAAAAATGGGCTTTAAATCTGAATAACAAAGATGGATGAAAAAGTAAAAGTGAAATGGGTTTCTGTGTATTAGCTAATTTCATTAAGAGAAAGTTTTGAAGTCAAATGTGGTAGCATAGTCAAGCACAGTGGCATACACATGTAACACCTGCTACCCAGGTGGCTGAGGTAGGAGGACTGCAAGTTCAAGGCCAGCCTGGACAATTTAATAAGACCCTGTCTCAAACGTTTTTAAAAAGTAGAAAATGCTAGGAATGTAGCCAGTGGTAGACAGCTTGCATGGCATGGAGGAGAACCTGGGTTCAATCCTCAGCACCAAAAACAAACAGAAAAAGCAATCTCTTGAGAGGGCTTACATCCCGAACGGATGTCAGTTCTCAGGTGTCACTTCTGTATGAATGTATTTCCAGCTGTTACTCCTAAAGTAAGCACACAGTCATTCATTACAGTATCTGAAGTACTGGTTGCCTTTCCTGTTATTAGTATAAATACAGCTGAGGTATAACTGGAAATCTCTGATATACAGGGAGTCTAATTTTATGCTAGGGGCACAGTGAATGCCTAAATAGTTTTTCAGTGCTCACAGGTCTCTAGCCTTACCTGGGTGTCTTTCTTCTTATAAGTAAGGATATTGGTGTCTGCTATCCCTATCCCCTTTGTATATGTTGAGAACCCACTATGTTGCTTTCACTTTTTTTAATACTTTCTTTAGTCACTTAATTATAAGAACAATTACCCTGTAAGATACTACAAAGTATTCACACTGATGTCGATGAGATTTTTGTTTTGTTTATAGTACTGGGGATTGAACCTGCATTTTCAGTCACATTTGAGAAATCAGACACTCAAAAAGAAGAAAACAGGTTAGAACTGAGACCTGACAGTACAGGTAAGGTAGGTGAGAGGAGGAGTTTGGAAATAAAATTGTCACTGTCTTCTACAATTAGTATTCTTTTTCAAATTTTCTGATTTATCACGAAAGTTGAGTTGAATTGTTCCTTGATTTTAAGCCTCATTATCAACCGGGTTGGCCCCTTGAACTCCTGGGCTCAAGTGATCCTTCTGCCTCAGCCTCCTGAGTAGCTGGAACTGAAGTTGTGCACCATGTTTTCCAGGTGATTTTTCTCCACCAATTTGAATAAATAAATGAGCTGTAGATATGTTTAGGAGTGTGTGCACATTTCCTTCTGTATCTGGAACTTGCCTCTCTATGTGTTTCCTTCACAGCCTACTTCAGTTGTCTGAAAAGAATTTGTCTTTCTTTTTGTTCCCAGTAAGTCTATTGGCACCTTTTAGGTGTACATTATGATGACATTCATCACTGAGAATTTGTACCTGTACATGATTCATCTTGGTTCTTGTATTTTCCCATTCCCCTTCTCTCTCTTCCACTTCTCCACCCCTCCCTATTCCAAAAGTTTATTTCTGTTTTGTCCTTCCTTTCTCATATTTTTTCTTTATCAACTTTTCTTTCCTCTACTCCCCTCCATACTTCACCTTCCCTTTTGTTCCTTTTCTTCCTATTTTACATTATCTTTTCCACATTTTGGTCTTCATTTACCCTTTTGTTTTCTCCCACCAGAGAAACTATTCAGTATTTACACAGGTGTTTGCTTCATTTTGCTTAAGAGTATGGCCTCAATGTGCATTCATCTTAACTAGACATTTCTCTAGTATTTCAGCCTTTGTGGCTCAGTTACTCCATTTTATTTTAAAAATAAAATGACATCTTCTTTACCCAGTCTCCAGTTGATGGGTATTTGGGCTGTTTCCAAGATTTAGCTACTACAGACTGTGCCACTACAAACAGGAGTACATATATCACTGTGGTATGATGCTTTCAATTCTTTTAGGAAGATACCCAGCAGGACAATAGCTGGGTCAAATGGGACCTCTACTTTTAATGTTTTGAGGAGTCTCCATACTGATCTCCATAGCGGTTGCACTAGTCTACACCCCTACCAACAATGGAGAAGGGCTCCTTTTCACCCACAGTCCCATCAGTATTTGTTATCAGTTGTTTCTTGGTAGCAGTCATTTTTTTTTCTGGAGTGAGATAGAATCACAGCATTGTTTTAATCTGTATCTCTTGAATGATCAATGATGCTGAGCATTTTTTCTTGTATTTATTTGTTGTTTCTATGTCATTGTGTGAGAAATGTCTATTTATTTCAGATACCATTTTTGAATTGAGTGTTTAAATATGGGAAGTCTCATTTTTAAGTTCTTTACATATTCTAGATAGTAGACCTCTGTCTGAGGAACTGCCGGTAAAATTTGTTTCCCACTCTGAGTTTTCTCTTCACTTTCTTGGTGGCTTATCTTAATGAGCAGAAGCATTTTAATAAGGTGAGACCCAACTTGTCGATTCTTTGTGCTAATTTCCATGCCTCTGAGGTTTTGTTCATAAAGTCTTTTCCTACATCAGTGTCTACAAGAGTCCTACCTAATCTATCTTCTAGCAGGTTTAGTGCTTCTGGTTTAATATTTAGATCTTTGATCCATTTTGATATTAGTTTAGTGCATGGTAAGAGATATGGGTCTTGTTTTAATCTTTGGTAATTTGAAACCCACTTTTTCCAGCATCATTTATTAAGGAGGCTGTTTTCCCTCCAGTGGCAATGTTTGGCTCCTTTGTCATATATAAGATAGCTCAGTATGTCTGCAGTTTTTTCTGCATCTTGTTATCTGTTCCAGTGATTCTTGGGTTTTTTGATTCTTTGCAAGTCCCATGCTGTTTTTAGTATATGTGCTGCCGAAGCGAGCACTCCCATGCTGTTTTTATCACAATAGCTTTGTAGTATTCTTTTTTTAATCTTTATTGGTATATTGTATATATACATCATGATCACACTCAATATTGGGAATTTGTACCAGTATATGACATGATTTAATTCCCATTTTTCCCATGCCCCTACCTACCCCACAGTCCCCCAACCCCCTAAATACATAAGCTTTGTTTCACTTTTTTTTACCATCACATTTTTTCTTTACCTCTCATTACTCACCCCTCCACCACATTTCCCTTTTGTAGTATTCTTTCAAGTTCAGGATTGTGATAGCTCCCTACCTTGCCTTTGTTGTTTATAATTTTTTCTGCTGTTATAGGTCTCTTCTGGTCTCAGATGAATTTTTGTATTGTTTTCTCTAATTATGTGAAATATGTTGTTAGAATTTCAATCGGGAGTGCATTGGGTCTCTATAGCAGTTTTGGAAGTATGGCCATTTTCACTATATTGTTTCTTCCTACCCAAGAAAAAGAAATGCCTTCCCATTTTCTGATATCCTCTTCAATTTCTTTTTTCAGAGGGCTGTAATTTTCATAGTAAAGGTATTTTACTTCCTTTGTTAGATCGGTTCCTAGGTACGTCATTTTTTTGGTTACAATTTCTTTCTCAGTGAGTCTGTTGTTCATATACAAGAAGGCTATAACTATGGTTTTGTGTATATGCATATAAATTTCTGCATTATTTTCACCATTGATTTTATCTCTAAAATTATTAGACTTAAGGACTCCATATTTTTTAATGTAAGATGAATCTAATCATTGTAAGCAGAAAAATCAAGCTCTAGGGAAGTAGTAATACTTACAAGACAATGTCTCTACTCTAAACTCTCCCAAAAGTTTGCTAAAGATGACTGTGGCATGTTTGTTTCTTTGTAGGGACTTGTAACACCTGAATATACCAAACCAAGCAGGCAAAGTCTTGCACCGTTGCTACCACATTTTACCACAGAGGAGTACCACTGTACATAAATTCCAAGGAGAGTGAAAGGAAAAAGAGCTGACTAGACTTGAGACTATCTACTGAACGGGATGACGGCCACAGCTGCAGTGGAGACACCAAAAATGGAGAAAAGTGCCTGCAAGGAAGAGAAGCAACAGCCTATGCAAGATGGCATAGAGCAGGGCAGTACTGACGCTGACGAGTGGATGAGCTCTGAGAGTGACCCTGAACAAGTAAGCCTTAAGAACAGCAACAATAGCTGCCAAACTGGAGATGGTCAGTTGAAGAAAAAAGAAATGCATTCCAAGCCACACCGTCAGCTCTGTAGATCGCCTTGCCTGGACCATCCAAGTTTCTCCCAGAGCAGTATTTTACAGGATAGTAAGTTTGACTATGAGAAAGAATACCAAGCCAAGATGGATTTTGCTCTAAAGCTGGGATACGCTGAAGAACAGATCCAATCAGTGCTGAATAAGTTGGGCCCAGAATCGCTTATTAATGATGTGTTGGCAGAGCTTGTCCGACTTGGGAACAAAGGTGACTCAGAAGGGCAGGTCAACTTGAGTCTGTTAGTGCCCCGGGGCCCCAGCTCCAGAGAAAGCGCAAGTCCTGAATTGTCTCTTGAAGATGAAATAGACAACAGTGACAATTTGAGACCAGTTGTCATTGATGGAAGTAATGTGGCAATGAGGTAAGTAAACCTTGCATATATTTTCATGCTTAAAAAAATTGTTTGTAGAAATTGTCTTTCTTTGCAAAGTATTAAAGGAAGCCCTTAGCTGTCTGTGTCTTTCCTGTAAGTGAATAGAGGCCAGAAAGATGCTGCCTTTGTCTTTTCTTTCTCGTTTGAAATCACTCCCAATTTGTTTTCAGTCGTTTTAAAGACAGCTTAGACATCAATGATGTTTCAAAGAAGGTATAATAATTTAGTTCTTAAGGTCGAATGTCTCATTCCTACATGTCTAAACTAATTACCCTGCTGGGCGTGGTGGCTCATGCCTGTAGTCCCAGCACTTGGGAGGCAGAGGCAGGAGGATTGCTGAGTTCGAGGCTTGCTTGGGCTACATAGTGAGCTCAGGGCCAGCCTGAACTACAAAGCGAGACCCTGTCTAAAAAAAAAAAAAACTAATTATCCTGAAAATGATTTTCCCAGAATGTCACTTGGATACTTAGGAACATGCATTTATTTCCCGTTGCTGTTCTAGCAAGTTTGGCTCTTTTTATTTTTAAGGTACTTGATAGCCTGGCTTTTCTTCCTTTCATTTGAACACATTTTTAGCATTTACATCAGTCTGTTTAATTTTCCCCATGTAATTTGTTCTAAATTATACACCCACTACCTGTGTTTTTGTCATTTTCCAGCTCAAAAGTGACTTTCTCCTTATCTTCATACCCTTCAAGGTATACCACCTCCACAAAAAACACCTTTTTTTTTTTCTGATTCTGATTGTTTCTGCGCTGTGGTAGGCTGAATAGTAAATCCCAATAATGTCCTCATCCTAATTCCTGGAATCTGCGAATGGATTATTTTGCATGGTAAAAGGGACTTTATAAATGTTGTAGTTAGGGACCTTGAGCTGGAAGAGATGACCCTAGATTATCAAGGTGTTCCAACATAATCACAGAAATCTTTATTAGAGGGAAGCAGGAGGATCAGAATAAGAAATAGGAAATGCAGTGGTAGAAACAAGAAGCTAAAATATAAAAAGAGTCCATGCAAATGGAGACATCTGGAGGATATACTAATAAGTGAAATCAATAGATCACAGATAGACAATTCCCGGATCTTCTCTCTGGCATGAACACCTGTAGATGCAAATGAGTTCTAGAAAGTAGGACAGCTTTTATAGAGTGGAATATTTCTATAGGAAACTTGGTGTGGGAATGTGATGAGGGGAAGGAATAAATATGATA
>PVIC010059131.1:0-10198 GCA_004025085.1 Thryonomys swinderianus | reverse complement strand
TTTTTTTTTTTTTTTTTTTTTTTTTTTTTGCTTTTTGGAGACAGGGTCTCGCTTTGTAGTTCAGGCTGGCCCTGAGCTCACTATAGTGCCCAGGCAAGCCGCCGCGAATCAGCAATCCTCCTGTCTCTACCTCCCGAGTGCTGGGATTACAGGCGCGAGCCACCACGTCCGGCATTAGTAAAGCCATTTTGACGATGTTGCTTCTCCCTATCCAGGAACAAGAGATGTCGCCTTTCTATTTTTGAGACTGCCTTTTTCACTGTAACTTTAAAACATATTTTAGTAATTTATACTGTTATTGTTCCATCATCATTTTTTTTCCTCCTGTTCTTAGCAGTTCTCAAAACGTAATTTTCTCCAAGCAAATTTAAAATAATGCTCAAAGTGCAATCTGTTGATAATTTTATTGACTCTGCACTGTGTATAGATTAATTGAGTTATAGTTGAGATCTTTACAGTATCAAATCATCTGTGCTAGGTAAGGGTATATCTTTTTATTTATTCACATCTTGTTTTACATCTTTCAATAGTATTTTATAGTTCACTGCATGTAGGTCTAGCCTATTTCCTGTTTAATTTTATTCTTAGGCATTTCATTTTTTTCATTGATCTATTAAACGTAGATTTTCCCTCCACTATATTTTCTGATTGTGACATGCATAGTGGTTTTGGTTTCTACATATTGCTTTTACAGCCTCACAACTTAATGAATTTTCTAACTATTGAAATTAATGTTTGAATTCTTTCTCATGAGTTTTCCGGAAAGATAATCATACCATCTATACATAATGAAAAGATATCCCCTGTTGCAAAGTTTACATATTCATGATGTCAAATTGCATATCTAATACTTTCAGAACAGTTTAAATACCAGTGGAGGAAGTAGATAACTTCCCCTATTCTTAATTTTACTGAAAATGTCTCTAGTGTTTTGACATTAAGCACAATGTTGACTTTTGTCTGTATGAACTGTGTGATAATTATGGTATGCAAAATACCGACATTTCCATATTTTTTCAAACTGGAAAATCTAGAAAGGAAGTTGAATTATCCTCTTTTTTGTTTTTTTTCTTTTGAGACAGTGTCTTGCTTTGTAGTTCAGGCTGGCCCTGAGCTCACTATGTAGCCCAGGCAAGCCTCGAACTCAGCAATCATCCTGCCTCTGCCTCCCGAGTGCTGAGGCATGAGTCACCACACTCTGCTGAATTATCACATATATTTTAGGATTAGGAAGATTGTGTTATGGCTTTTGTTGTCAGTTATATTACTAAATTTATAATATGCAATCAGTCTTATTTCTAGGATAACCCCTATTTTTTATTTCTAGGATGAACCCTATTTGATTTTTTTTCTAGGATGAACCCTTATTTCTAGGATGTACAATATGTTTAACATCCTCCTAGATTCTCTTTTCTAATATTTTGCCTACAATTTTTGCATCACTAGTCTAGTTTTCCTTCATATTGTTTTTCTGTGTAGATTTTGGTATCATTGTTATCCAGGAACCTTT
Organism: Thryonomys swinderianus; assembly: GCA_004025085.1. Classification (NCBI taxonomy): domain Eukaryota; kingdom Metazoa; phylum Chordata; class Mammalia; order Rodentia; family Thryonomyidae; genus Thryonomys; species Thryonomys swinderianus. Next base: position 8,688 of record PVIC010059131.1, on the reverse strand, counting down.
TCTTTCTCTCTGTTCTCTAGTTTCTGGAATAGAAAGTATAAGTAACATTGATGTTCTCTGATTCATGGAAGTTGATTGGATTAACATGATATTATGTGACTGTGCTATTTTTGCTAGAATTCATCAATATTTTTCTATGGCAGTTTGTGGGTTAGATATTGTTCAGTGAGTTTTGGTAATGTTTTTGTTTGCCTAGAAAATCATTCTAAGTTTTTTAATTTTCTTGTAAAATATTCTTTTATTGGTTTCATTTGTTCTGTAACTGGTTATTTCTCCATTTCTAAGTTTGTATGTTTAGGGGTTTTTAATTATGCTAATAAGTGGCTTATCTGTTGTACTGTTTTGTGTTTTTAAGAACCAACTTTAGCTTTCATTATTAGTTTTGTCATTTGCATTCTATTGTGCTGTTTTTATCATGAGTTTTATTATATTTCTCCTTTGTTTGGGTTTATTTCTGAGATTCTCCTAACTGCTTTTGTTGAATGTTTAATTAATTTATTTTTATATATCAACGTATTTAGGATTGCAATTAGTCAATCATATCCTTTAGCTTCTAGTATTTTCATTACTGTTATTTTCTAGGTATTCCACAATTTCAAATTAGATTTCCTCTTTGGCTGAAGTTGAAGGCTTTTCCTGTTCATTTTCTACAGGCTAGAGATTTCTATCTTTTATATTTGTTATTAATTTCCAGTGTTATTTTATTGCAGTTGGAGACTGTATTTAATGCTACTTGTATTTTCTGGTTCAATATGTAGTCAATTTTAAAATATTCAGTAAGCCCTTGGAAGGAAAGTTAAGCCTCTTTTGTTTGTTTCACTTCCTTTCTTAGTGCATATTCCTTGTATAGATTAATGGGTTTCATTTTGGCACATTCATCCGAAGACATAACTACTTTGATCATTTTGATCATAGTGTATGAAGAAATTTAGATTTTTCCATTATCTTAGTTTTTTTTTTTTTAAATAGGTCTTGCTTTGTAGTTCAGGCTGGCCCTGAGCTCACTATGTAGCCCAGGCAAGCCTCAAACTCAGCAATCCTCCTGCCTCTACCTCCCAGGTGCTGGGATTACAGGTGTGATCCACCACTCCCAGCACTGTGGTATGTGGTATTGATTGCTGATGAGTGTGAGTCACCACACCCAGCATTGTATTGGTTACTTGGGATCAAACTCAGGACCTTGTGCTTGCTAGGCAGGTGCCAGAGCCACTGAGCTAAATCTCCAGCCCTCCATTATCATAGTTTTTGACCAATAAACTCTGTCGTCAGTTAAGAGTCATACCTTTTGTTTTTGCTTTTTCCCACCTTTGCATTTTCCATAGATTTTCCTTTGTCGATTTTAATATTGTGCTTTTTTTGGTGCATAAATCTGCAGGGTGGTTAAATTATTATCTCTGTCATATTTTTAAATTTTTGTCTTAAATGAAATGTTTTTGCAGGGGAAGTGTATTTTTTAAAAATTTCTTGCATTAATTTTTGTACTAAATAAATATTTATTGAAAACCTACTGTGTGCTAGTTACTAGCTCAATTGAGTAAGATACAAGATACCCTTATGGAACTTATATTTTGAAGAATAGAACACAAAATAAGTGAAAAAAGATATGTGATACAGTATCAGATAGGGGTGAATGCTCAGAGAAACAGCAAGTAGACCAAGGATAAGAAGTAGTCTCTATTACTAGATAATAATTATTAATCACTAATCAGGACAGGGCTCTGTCTGGTATGCATTTATTATCTTTTACTTTACACTAACTACTTTTTTGTTTTCGTTTTTATTTTTCCTGAGGAGCTATGTCAGGTAGCACAGTTCAAACATGAGGAATTCTCCTTCCTGAGGAGAGTGTGCCCAAGGGAGCCATAGGTAGGCTAAGGCCCATGTGAGAAGAGAGTGGAAATTCTGAGTATGAATTTCTGATCCCTATAAGGGATGAGTTAGCCCAGAGGGTGGCTGAGATAAAGAAAGTGAAGGACATTTTGCTTTTCATTCTCTCTGAATTTGGCCACTGTCACGGGTATTATTATTTTTAAAGAAATGTTCTTTCTCAGTCTTCATCATGACTGTTGAATGGATGTTCTGTCTGATGATCTCATTGAACCCTTGGAATTTCCTGTCCCTGGGTAGGACTTAGCATGATGTCGATTGCTCAGAGGCTAAAGCAGGAAGCCAGATCTTATGGCTCAGAAGGCTTAACTGTTTATATTCTAGGACAAAATTGATGGCTTTTAACTTTATGATAAGAAAATTGACATTTTATACATATTTTTAATAAACCTGGACTTTTTCCTTGGAGGTTTTCTTCTGTTACAGGCAGAGAACCTCATTTTGCCTTTCAAGTGTTAGTCTCTAAAAATTTTTCTGCTAGTATTTTCTAAATATACACATGCCTATACACGTGCCTATAAAATTTATGTCCACATAATATGTATATACTGCATTAACGTTGGATGTACACACACGCATAAGTCTTGATCTTGAATTTATTTTGATATATAGTAGGTAGTATAGCTCCAAATAGCACTGCTCAAAAAAATTTATTGAATAAATCTTTTTCTTTTTTCTTGTTTTATCCTTCTTTTGGAAGATTGTATCTGAAGTATGTGTAGACAGTCTGGTTTCTGGACTTTCTAGTCTGTTAATCAGTAACATACTTTTAATTACAACTGTTTTGTAGCATGCTTAATCTTTTACTTATCCCCTTCCTCATTTCTTCAATAGCAGGACATTCTTCAGTGTATTATCTTGCCTTTTCTTGCAAGGGAACATTTTTTAAAAATCTACAGTTATAAATTTTATGTTGAGAACTGTGATTGGAACTTTATCAGAGGAAGATATTTTAAATCCAAACAGGAGATCTTTATGAATGGTCTGCTTGGTGTTTTCGCTACAAGTATAAGAACATAGAAAGTCTCCATATCTAATTCACAATACAGGTTGCATCCAAAGAGGCAAGAAGGGGAATGGAGGTAAGGAGTAATACAAAAGGGATTATTTATTAAGAAAAAATTATATGAAGCATAAAGGCAAAGTATTAAAATGTGCTGATTTTGAGCAGTAGGTGGAAACATGGCTATGTATTATGTTAATATCTATACATTTGGAAAAACTTGAACTGTTTCCTAATTAAAAAATGAAACAAACAAAAACAGCAGATAATGCACAAGCAGGCTGTAAACCCCAAAATATAGCACATATAGCCTGAGTGCTATACACAGACTAGTCAGTGTGTATGCATCTAGACTTAGAGTGAGACAGTTCAAGTCCTAATCTTATTTCTACCATTTATTAGCTTCATGACCCTAGGCAAATTTCTTAACACGTGCCTCAGTTTTCCTAACTGTAAAATAAGAATAAAAGCTACCTCCTGGGATTATGGTGAAGCTTAAATAAGACATCAAAAGCATTTAAAAGTATCTAAAACTTAGTATATGCATAGTAAGTGATAGCTGTCATTATCATTGTTGTATTACTGATTATTGTTACTGTGACTAGCGTAATTACTACATATATTACAGTGTCTTGTGGCCATTTTAAATTGTACATAAATGATGTTATCCAAAATATGAACCCATCTGCAAAGTTCTTTATTTTACTCAAAACCCATACACTGTTTTGCAGAGAGATGGCTCATTCCAAAGCCAACTTTTCATGGGCAACACCCTTCCATTCCTGCCTTGAGAACTCAGCGTTGGACTTAAGCCACCGAGCGATTTCTTCTCTCGACCTCCTTGGAGATTTCAAACATGCCTTGAAAAAAGCCGAAGAAACCTCGGTTTATGAGGAGGATAGCTCCCTTGCCTCCATGCCCCGTCCACTGCGCAGCCGTGCCTTCTCAGAGAGTCATATCGGCGTGGAGCCTCAGAACACCCAGGCCTGGGTGCAGCATCGGAAGGAGCTCTTCACCAAAGGAGATGAGACACAGCCGGATCCTCATGGAGCCAGGAAGAAGGCCTTTCCTCCTCCTCGCCCTCCTCCTCCCAACTGGGAGAAATACAGGCTTTTCCGGGCAGCTCAGCAGCAGAAACAACAGCAGCAGCAGCAGCAGCAGCAACAGCAACAAAAAGAGGAGAAAGAAGAGGAAGATCAAGAGGAGGAGGGGGGGAGAGAGGAGGAGGAGGAAGAGGAGGAGGAAGAGGGAGAGGAAGAGGAGTTGCCACCTCGGTATTTTAGTTCAGAAACCATTGGTTCCTGTGTTGTCAACCCTGAAGAGGTCCTCGAGCAGGCACAATCCCTGAACCTCGGCCACCCGGCCTCAAAACGGGGTTCACAAAGTCTCTCAGACCAAGAGGCTTTGGCTCTCCATCCCAGCAATTTCCTGCCTCCAGTAAGGAGCCACCTAGGACCTCAAACTGAACAGGCACAACCCCCTTGCTATTATGGCATTGGTGGACTTTGGAGGACATCAGAGCAGGAAGACGTTGATTCCCCCAAGTAAGTGTTTGTAAAGAGACATGCAGTCCATGAGGATGTATACAGCATAGGATTGAATTCTACTTCCACTGTTTACCAGATGCCTGACTTTGGGCTGTTCAGTGAAATTGCTCCCAGCCTTAGTTTTCTTACCTGGAAAACGGGCATGGTAATACTTGCTCTGCACAGTTGTAAATAGAATCTATATAAAGAACATAACTACATGCTTAGTGTATAGCAGATGCTCAGAAAACGAAAGTTGTCAATGTTCTTCTCCCTAAATATCATGATTAAAATATTGTATTATTTCTCAGTTTGTCTTTAAAGTATATAATGATTTCTGGCCCTCATCCCAGAATCATGGGCCTATTAAGCCCTTTTTGTTTGTACTAGGCCTTTACTGGAAACCTGGCCCAGAGTCTTCTCCAAGCTAAGTAGCCAGGGCCTTTAAACACTCCCCAGTCAGCATCAAAGGTATTCCCAGGCTGGCTGTTGGTGCGCCTTAACTCCTTACAGTAACTAACAACAGTCTTTATCTCTTCCACTTTCCCCTCTTTGTTTCCCTGCCTCTGTTGGTCTGACAGAAAAGTCACAAGCAGGAGTGTGGGCTGGCCTGGGACTGCAGGTGTCTGTTCACGCCACTGTGCCGGACCCTGGCTGTCATTTTTACCACAGAGCAAAACCCCCAGCCAGGCTACTGCTGCTCAACTGCAGCTCTCAGCTCCGCCTGCCCTCCCGCAGAGGGCCCGCCATTCTTTGTTGGGGGTGGGAGCAGGAGACAGGGGTCTTCTCAGTGCTATCTCTAAAGGCCTTTATAAGGAACTTGCCTGAGACTTACTGCTATACAAAGTACTTTGTTGTTGTGTGCTTTATTGACAGGCACATCTTGTTACTTGAGTATCTGAAGCAGGTTGAGTGACTTTTCAGTCTGAGGTGCCACAAGCTTTTACTTTTTTTCTTTTTCTGTGTTTTGAAGCAGAGTCTCACTTTGCATTTCAAGCTGGCCTTGAAGTCACCGTGTAGCCCTCAAATTCAAGGTGATCCTCCTGCCTCAGCCTCTCAACTCTGGAGTGCTGGGATCACGGGCATGCGCTGCCATACCCAAATGCCACAAGCTTTTAAAGCATTTTCAGGGCCTGGCTTCCAGGCATTGTGAGAATTCCTTATCAGATCCCAGATGGCTGCTTCTCGAGCTCTCTGACATCCATCTGGGGATCGTTCCTATTTGCAACTAAAAAATGTTTTGTGGAAAGTAACTGTGATTGTTATGTTTCAAGCCAGGAGAAGGGGATATGACCAGACACCTAGCATGCACTTAACTAACATTTCAGAAGAAAGGATAGATAAATGAGCGAATGAGTGAATAAATGAACATTTATTATGCATTTACTATACACTTGACATTGCTAGGGATTTTATGTCTATTGTTTTATTTAATCCTCCCAACATTCCTGTTGACCATTATTATCCCATTTGATAATTGAAGAAACTACAATTTAATAAAATAAGAGACTATCTAGTTCAGTGCTAAACAGCAAAGATTCAAAACCAGGTCTATCTGACTGTCTAGCCTATGATTGTTTTTCCTTCTGTAAGGGACTTTCTCACAAGAGGTCTTGTTCTGCCAATGTGCCAGGTCTTTAGGACGCATTTCTCTCTGCCGTAGGGTCACATCAGAAGTGGCAGTGATGGGTCCTAACCTTTCTTTCTGTGTCTACCTCCATTCATCTTTGCATGCTGGCCACAAGAAGGAAACTGCTATCTTAGGGATCTTGTAACGGGCTCCAGAGATTGTTTTAATAACAATGAGATGTGAGGAAAAACATGTGTTTGCAAACAACTTGGCTTCTGGCTACAAAAATCAATTATAGCTGCTCCCTTGAGGTGGTGATTTACAAGATCAGCATCATTCTCAACATAGCTAACATTTTTTACCCATTATGTGTCACTTGTTGTTCTAAGCACTTTCATGGACAGCACCTGACTTAATGGTGGTTCAATTTAGGACTTTTTCTTTTTTTTTACTTTACCACAGTGTAAAAGCAATGGACATTCAGTAGACTCCTTCAAATTTTGCATTTTGATATTTTCCTGGGCTAATGAATTGCAGAGCAGTGCTCTGCCAGGATGCTAGGTAGCAGCAGCCACCGCATACCCCAATCAGCCACCTGATTATGAGAGGAAACCATGACTCTACAGTGTGCTGTGTTACTGAGCTGTGATGTTTGCCAGGTTAGGTGTGCTCAGTGTATTTTCAACTCATGATATTTTCAACTTATGATGGCTTTATTTAGATGTAACTCTACTGTAATTTAAGGATCCTCTGTATCAATTGACTTACTCTTCATACCTATGAAAGACTTATAATTAGCCTCCTCCATCTTCTAGACGAGAAAGAGGAAGGTCGAAAGGCAGAGTGTAACTTTATCATAGGATCACAGACAACCAGAATCCAGATAGTCTGGTTCACTGTTCTCACACAGCTTCTGAGGATCTCTGGGTTCTTCAAGAATATTCTATTCCGGGCCATGGAATTGCCCAGAACCAGAAAGATACAGCTTTATTACTTTGTAAAGAATAGTGTTGGAACCAGTAGGTATTTTAAATCTAAAATGCAAATAAAAGCACCCAAATTTCAGCCAAGTCAAATTGCATTGTAATGTCTAGAACACACATACAATTAGGATAAATTTGCTCAAATCTAATAACTCTGAGTCAAGTGTAGGTCTAGCTTACTTTATAGGCTGTATGTATTTCTTGTCAGAGCACTATGGAAGGACTCTGACTTTTTGCTTTGCGCTTCACGTTTAAATTCTGATTATGTTTTCGTATAGCTCCTGTGATCCTTTCCCCATTCATGGAGGCAATAAGGAAAGTAACCCTAGAGCAAAGTGCCTAATGTGATCTACTGTAATATGATGAAAGGCTGAGTCTGCTGATGAACTTAATCTCCATTGGTGCATCTTTTGTCCTTTAAAGTTTCTGATTTAAAGCTTTCCTACAAGCCCTAAATATTTTTCTTGTAGATAGGAATTCACTAAGTTCATAGCTTCCTGCTCCTTCCAGAATGTTCTCTCTCCTTTCCTAACAGATATATTGCAGCAAAAATTCTTTATAGGATGTTTTATAAGATGTCAGTTTGTTCCTCTGTTAATGTTCCATAATGACCAGAAGCACAAATTATAGAGTTTTACTGCCCAGGTGGAAATTACAGGTATTTCATTTGCCAGCTGGTGACCTTGACCTTGGACTAATCATTTTACCTCTTAAAGACCCATGTTTCTTATCTGCTAAGGGTTTTGATGAGCATTCAATTATACATCTTATTCCCACACCTCTATGTGTGTGTGTGTGTGTGTGTGTGCACAAAGACATGCCTATCTCTATTGTAGGACAGTTTCTAAGACATGGTAAGCACTGTGTGAATATCAGCTAGTGTTCCCCCATCAGTGTTATAAGCTTGAAACTTTACATGTAAAATGAGTTTAGTTGGGATTAGGAATAATGTCATGCCCAAGTGTCTCCTATGTGGTGAATTAGGAGGCTGCTTACATGAAGCAGTAAATAGCTGTGGAGTCTATTAGTAGTTATTTTAAACCTGTATCTAAGAACTGTGCACAAGTGCAAGAATGACTGAATTTCTCTTTATTTCCCTTTTGGACAACTAGAGGTTAGCAAAGGAATAATGACAAAGAGGTGGAGGGTAGGGTTGGCTCCTAGGTAAAGAGAGTATATTGGGGCTGGGCATCTGTCTCGCATAAACCCTGGGTGGAAGTATTTACCCCTCTCTCACTGAACCCTGACATTGTAACTTTTGTCTTATTCTCTTCTTCCTATCAGATCAGAAGCCTCGCTGGCAGAAGAGTCCAAACCCAAAGCAGCATGGAGCCAGACCTACTTCTTTTCCGAGGAGAAATTCTCTTTCAAGGGCTGGGGTTCTGAGAAACAGCACCTTGGCCCTGCAGACTCTGGTGAACCCAAGACGACAAGGTCTGCTGCTACACTTATCAAGCCCCTGTGTGTCACTGGTTCCACTTTTTCCATTTCATTATATGTCTATGTGGGAGGCTTGGGTCCTGGGGAATATGCTGGAAGTAGAGAGACAGCCTTTTCTCAGGCTGAGGGGCTGCTACCCTGCAGCAGGTGGTCTCAGATGAACACATGGGAGGGCAACAACAGGTGCTAACACCGGACTCCAACATGGTGAAGGTGGCTGAGATCATGGGTGACCTCTTTGCTGTGTGAGATCTTTAGTGGACAGGCCACTTAAGCAGA
>PVIC010059130.1:0-10198 GCA_004025085.1 Thryonomys swinderianus | reverse complement strand
TGGGAATGTGATGAGGGGAAGGAATAAATATGATACAGAAAGAAAATAAAAGAGCATGTATAAAGGGGGGAGGAGGGGGGAGTGGGTAGGGATATGGGTAAAAATAAGAATTAACTTGTGGCATATACTGGTACAAATTTCCCAGTGTTATATGTGATTTTGAGATGTATATAAATTGTACCAATAAAGAATTCAATTTAAAAAAATAAAAATTAGTTATAAAAAAATGGGCATCTGAAATGAACAGACACTTCTCATAGGCAGAAGTCAAAGCAGCCAAGAAGCATATGAAGAAATGTTCAACATCACTGGTCATTCGAGAGATGCAAATGAAAACAACACTGAGATTTCATCTCACTCCACAAAGAATGGCCGCTATCACAAAATCAACCAACAGTAAATGCTGGCATGGCTGTGGGGAGAAAGGAACCCTTCTCCACTGTTGTTGGGATTGCAAACTTGTACAACCATTGTGGAGATCCGTGTGGAGATTTCTCAGAAAACTAGGACTAGGGGGTCCCATTTGACCCTGCCATCCCCCTGCTAGGAATATACCCTAAAAAATTTTAAAAATCACATTGGAAAGACTGATGTACATCCTTGTTCATAGTAGCTCAGTTCATGATAGCTTAATCTTGGAATGCCCATCAACTGGAGACTGAATAAAGAAGTCGTGTTTTTTTTTCAAATAAAATGGAGTATTATTCTGCCATAAAGAATGACAAGATCGATTCATTTATGGGCAAATGGAGACATCTGGAGGATATACTAATAATTGAAATCAATAGATCACAGACAGGCAAATACCGGGTCTTCACTTTGATATGAACACCTCTAGATGCAAATGAGCTCTAGAAAGTATGACAGTTTTTATAGAATGGGAAATTTACATAGGAAATTTGATGTGGGAATGTAATGAGGGGAAGGAATAAATATGATTCAGAAAGAAAATAAAAGAGTATGTAAAAAGGGCGTGGGAAGGTTTGGTTGGGTAGGGATATGGGTAAAAATGAGAATTAACTTTGTCATATACTGGTACAAATTCCCCAATGTTGTATGTGATTTTGAGAGCTATATAAATTGTACCAATAAAGAATTCAATTAAAAAAACTAAAAAAAAAAGAGGGAGAGAGAAATAGAGAGAGAAAGCTTATACACTCAGCCAGTAGTCAGTAATACCCCTGAGAGCATACTCCTAAGTATCAGGCAGCACATTAGGAACACAAAGATAAATAAAATCCCTCTTACAAACAATCACATTTCTCGCAGTCAGTACTGGGTTTTGCGCAGGGAGAGAAGAATGAGAGGCACATCAGTGGCCCCCATCAGTGAATAGGCACAGAGTCTTCCCAGAGTGGAATAAACCCTTTTCAGAGCTATCACAGAATTCTCTGCTCAGTGATATTTACAATGAAGGCAGGATGCCAGAGCAGAAGGCAAAATCAGGCTTGAATTTGCCCGTAGCCAAAGAATCATTTCTAAAAATTACCTTGTCTGTATCTTTCAAAATAAGAAAATGGGCTTTTTAGCAATTACTCTCCACAATTATATTTTCCCATAGGTTTTCATATCATTCCCCATCTCCTCATTTCTTCCATCTGGTCCTTAGCTTCCTATTCATAGCATCTATTTTAAAAACAGAACACAACTTCTTTATGCTAGGTGAAAGGGTCAGTTCAAAATGCTATCTAATCAGATTCTGAAGCTATACCTTTTGTGAAATGTGTTGGTAGAAAACCTATTACTTTTTATGCAGAAAAAGAAAGTATTTTAACCCTTTATTCTTGGAAAATATTGTACTACCCAATACACCCTCCCTCTCCTACTGTCACCTAACTCAGATTACCTGAAGCACAGTGGGATCCAAACTAAATGCAAATCAAAAAGAAATACAAACAGGTCTCAACAAACAGGGAAGAATGAAGGAGACAAGAGGAAGGAGCCAGTCATTTTATATCAAAGAAAATGGAGCTTTAAAAGGAAAACAATTTAATTTTCTCACACTGAGCATTTGCACTGTGTTGAGTTCTGGAAGGATGCATGGGATGTATGGCAACAATCACGCTTGTTCCTATGCTCAGGGCATTTAATTCACATTGTTTTTTTTATTAGAGTATTTTAATCTTTATATTTACTGTGGTTAAAATCATTACACAGAAAAACGCAAAATTTTTAAAATAATGCTATGAAATCCTAAACTTCATCATTTAAACATATACTAGCCAAATTTGGTAAAACCTGAGTTTGTCATTCCAAGGTTAAGTCACCCACAGGACACCCACAATGCATAACAAGGTATGTATTTAGTTGCCTACCTATCCATCTAAAATAGAATATTCAAACAACAATAGCAAATTAACTGCTACACTCAGGGAGAGCCAGAGTCCCTAAGTACATAGAACACACAACTGCCATGCAAAGATTATACAATAAAGATTATTAACTTTTATTTCTCTGTCCCCTGGCTGCGGGAACAATACTGTAACAATGCACCATATTAGCACTGAATTTCATAGTTTTATAAAGCAGCTTCACAGTCACTATTTTATCTTTATCCTGACCAAAGAGAAAGGGGAAAAGGAGGGAGGGACTTGTGTGATAATAAGATTTCTACCAATTATAGATTAAGGACAGCATTAGGAAATTACATGATTTCCTCAAGAATCCAGGACTCACAGAAGAAGGACCTTATATTCAAACTACTCAGTCTAAAGTCATTTGATCCCAGACCTGGAGTTCTCTGCAGGGCACTCTGTTTATTGACTGTGTACACAGTCTAGTTTATCAGTTCACTGCTGTGTGACTTCTCACCCTATTACGTTAGTGTACTTGAAAACTCAGAGATTAATCTTTGTTTTTAAAAGGAAGCCATTGTTAGTATAGTTCTCCACTGCAGTTAATAAAGGGTCAAAAGACAAAGGACAACATAAAAAGCAATCCCCACATCATCAAATGGATCAAAGTCCTTTAATCTGCATGCATGTTACTCTTTTCCATTAGGATACAAAAAAAATAACACAAAGTTTCTAGATGCAAAAAAGTTTTATAAATGCAAAGAGCCTTTAAAATCATGAAGATTCCAATGGTTTTATTTACCAATTTTTAAAAACCTTTTTAAAATTACATGCTTTTTGTGTATTATTATACAGAACATTAAGGTTTCTACACCACTTTCAAACAGCCAACCTCAATACACTGTGCAGCAAACAGACATATTAAACAGCTACGTGTTACTATTCTTGATGCATAAAAGTGTAAAGTAAAACTTTCACAGTATTTTACCAAGAAGATTGACAAATTTAAGCAGGCTCACTCAGGTAAATTCAACTGGGAAGAAAACAGTTAAGGAAAATGTTAAAGACCATGAAAATTGAGGAAAAGTGAAGCAGAGCTCTTAGGTAATAACCTAAACTACATTACTGTTAGTAACCACAGTTCCTCCACTTCCTTTCTGCTGATTTTCCTGCTCAACAGGACTAAAACTACACCATATTCTTAACTGAAGATCAAGTAAGCAAAATAAAGTGTTACTTGCTATAAAGTTTGATATTAAACAAAACATGGGTAACTTAAGCAGTTTAAGTTTGTTCCTAAAAATTATTTATTAAAATGATTTATATAATTGATGAGATTAACACAATTCATCCAGTGAATTCAGTAACTTTGTATTGACTGTTATATTGTTCTCATCAGCACTGACAAGGAAATATTCACAACACTCACACACAAAACGTACTACACATCCGACTTCACTACCCCCAATAACTACCATCTCTGCAGTCAAAAGAGCTGTCAGGAAGTGGTGACGTCTGCAGCAAGCCACTCAGGTCTGCCCCATGTTCAAGGCTGGCTGACAACTTGATCAGGCTCTTTGTCTCGCAGGGACAGTGACAATAGACCCCCCGGTGACCAGAGGAGAAAAGAGGCTGTGCTTTCCCAGAGTAATGGACATACAGCAAGGGGTCGAATACTTACAGGTGCTTAAAAATTAGAAGAAAGATAAGAGAAATGCCTCATCATCTGAGGTTCACTTTTTATTTGTTTGTTTTTGTTTTTGTTTAGGACCCTTGTGCTTTTGAGGTAGGCATGGTGCCACTGAGCTAAATCTCCAGACTGAGGTTCTAAGCACAATAGCAAAGACCAATATAATGCAGGGTGCTTTAAAGGGCAATTCTATATTATGAAAGAATATTACTGATACTCATAAAGTTAAAAATTAAATTCACATTATGTCTAAGAAAATAAGAGAAGCTATCATATTTTTTAATTTATATGTAAAATACTATAAATCATTAACCATAGGTGACTTAAATGCTACTCTTTAAGTACTCCAGAAAATACCACCCTCCCCGAGAAATGCTGGCCTCAGTGGCACCACAGGATGCTTACTGTCATGGGGCAGGCTGAGGACTCAGCAATGACACACAGTCAAGCAAGAGCGAAGCCAGGAGGGAACACACGGGGTGCTGTTCACAGTACTAGGAGGCAAAGTTTCAGGCTCTTAGGATTCATCCTGATTAGGCTGTTGGAAAAACCATGGAAGATAACAAATAGAAAACAGTTTTTAAAACTGAAAATCTATATATGCGTGTGTCTGTAACTCTCAGGCTGACCCCACTGGTTCTGGCATCAGCACTCAGCAGATTCCAAGCAGATGCACTATGGTTGCCATCACAGGGACTCCATTTTCTCTGCTGTCCAGAGGGAGATGGGGTCATAAACACGAGTGTGTGGACTCTGTTGATTTGTGGGGAATGTAACTTGTTGCTTGGACTGTGGGAAGGCAGCACACCACAATGCTGTTGTTCCAGCCTGCAACACCCGGACACAAGTGTATGCACTTGGCCAAGAATTCCACATCCAAATCTCTACTGGTGTGGAGCAACACCTGCCTCCAGTAATCCCATGTTTGCCCTGCCCAGCTCAGACCCTTCTTACTTTGTCCCTGCCCCAAGGAGACTTTTTCACACCTCTGAATGCATTTCCAGCATGTAGTACTGTGTTAGGTCTGCCTTGACCCCTGAACTATTCACTCGCTGAGTTCTTGGATACTATTTGTCCACTGCTGTGTCAACACCCCTGAACATAACTGAGCACAGTCTCTGAATTAAACTGAATTCTACTGGGGAGACAGCCACATAAGTTTGGATGTCAAAACAAAATGTAACTACAGAGATACTGGAGAGCTAGTAACCTCAAGACACTGAGAAAACCCCCCTGCAATGATCCTCAGTGACACTGGCTGATTACAAGAAGGAAGACAAGTTCCCGAAACCCTTTCTGGTTTTAATAAAGAGAGTTATCATCCAAATCTCCAGTAAATCTATTTCTGTAATCTTTGTGCTGGCTCGCTTTACTACACCAGCTTAAGTCTTGGAAACACTCTTGGGTGTGAGAAATGCTCTCCAGCCCAGACAATTTACTTACATCTAGTTTGTTAATTCAGACCTAAAGCAATCTTTGCATTCACTCTGTTGCAGCATATTTTCAAAAGAATTTGTACCAATCACACATTTTAAGAAGACATATAAAAATTTTAACACAGATTTAAATAGTTGCAAATGATGTATGCTCCCATACAGTTTTACAGCAAATACACTTTAGATGTATTTTTTCAATACTTTGGAGCTAAGGAATAGTTCATTCAGTTTAGGAAGTGCATATACCACATTAATCTTTGTAGGAAGCCAATCATTAATGTTAAATTAAATAGCTGAATCAGACCTAATTTGTCTGAAAGGGTTATTTTATAATTTAAATATACATTCTAATTTTTTTGTCCCTGTGATAACTTCTCACTTCCAAATAATAATTCTGAAATAGATGGGTAGGTAGATGACTATATAGATGGATGGATGCATGGAGGAACGGATGGATGAGGTGAGTTCATGATGGATGTATATAGCTAGATGAACAGGTGGTAGCTCAGTGGCTGGATGGGTAGGAACATAGATGCATGGGTGGGTAAATAGAAGCTTTGCTATGAATTTATTGACCTTGTGAAATAAAGCCCATGAAGATCACTTAAATTCCTCTTGTTTTGTTCCCCTGAATCCTCCCTCAGGATCAGATTCTTCTCAGAATATACCACCGTTCAGGACCCCAGAGATTTTTACACTCTGGGGCAATGAATCATAGTACAATTCTGGATAGAAATATGCTTTTCTTCTTTTGGAAATGGGACAAGGTCAATCGTGAAAAGGAAAGCAGATAAGTAAAATAAGCATGGCACAGAAAGATAAATACCATACGATCTCAACTAACTGTGAAGTCTTAAAAAGTTTAAATTCTATATGCAAAGTAGAAAGGGGCTGAGACTAGGTGAATGGAGAAGGGAAAATAATTGTCAGTGGCTACAAAGCTTCAGTTAGGCAGGAGGAATAATTTTAGAGATCTACTGTGCAGCATAGTAGCCAGAAAATATAAAAACTTTTATGTTTCAAAATTGCCAAGAGTTTTCAGTATTCTCACTACAAAAAACTGAGCAGTAGGTGAGCTAATACATGTGTTACTTAGTTTGATTCAGCCTTCCCACAATTCTGTACTTTGAAAACATCACACGTGCACCATAAACATGCACCATTCTCATCTTTCCATTCAAACTTGAAAAACAAAAAGAACTGGTGGGTTTGTTCTAGGCAGAGCTCCTCAAACAAGTTTAGTTTTTAAAAAGTCTCCATGAAGGTTGGAGACATAAAAATTGATTTGTCCATGTGCCCTCTTGGCCACATCTGCAGGAAGACAGTGGTTAAAGAGCTCACATTTCAAAACACCCACAGAACCCAGGGTCTCCATTCAGGTGCCAAGTGAATTCTCCCTGTGATTTCACTGCTGGACATCACACACAGAGTGGGCCACCAGGGTTTGCTCTCAGTCTTCTTTCCTGTAATGTATCCATTACATCATTCACTCACTGCAGCTCACTGTATACTAATGTACCATAATTATGGTATTATGTTATTGTATAGCACACATATTTTACAATCATTACACAGGCCTGCTGAAATTTTCCCAAAATATTTAAGTAAGTAATGTTATACTACCAAAATCTTCTCTAGGTCTGTAAGCAATAAATTTAAAAAAAGAAAAAAGAGCACGGATGTACAGAATGCAGAAATGTCTTGACTGTCCATTCTGAAAACAATGTGAGCAACTTCTATATGTATTAATATGTTTTCCCACAGCAAAAAAGGACATAGTGCCATCCTCTCTAAATCAGCTCCACCGTATGTAAAATATTTACCATAAAGTACTTTGCCAAAAGAAATCTATCACATAGTAAGTAAAAGTATTGCAGAAAAAGACTCATTGCTATCAATCCCCCTCAAAATACTTCCTCTCACATCAAACACACTTCTCCCATCATTCTTGCCACTTTCTAAAGCAATTCTTTCACAAGTGTCATTAGGTGCATTGTCATGGCTGCCTCTCCATTCCAAACCATTTCAGAACATTTACCTTTCATGGTCATTTTGGCTCTAGGGAGGAGTCTGCAGTCACACGGTGCCAGATCCAGGGAATAAGGAAGAAGAGGGAACACTCTAATATTTTTCTAAGTCTGTCTTTCAGTTGGACAGCAAAGGACAGCAGCATTAACCTGATTTTTTTTTTAAAAATCACTTTGTAAGACTCTCAGGAAGATTTCAGAACAGCTTCAGAAAGTGGGAAGAAAGCTAAGGTGAGTGGGTAGAAGTGAAGGGAAATATTTTAAGGTGAATTAATGATGATGTGTCTCTTACTGTAAGAAACTTTAAATTTCAACATTCACCATATAAATCAATCACAGCCCTCATGGTTCTTAGAGATGGGTCCATCATATTTACATCATATGTTTCTTGATTTCCATCTTTGTAGAGCTGCTTAGGGTTATAAGATATTAAGAAAAATGAACATCGGCAATGCAAACTCTAGGTAAAATATAAAAGCTGATTAGGGAGAAAAGGGCCCCATACAAGGCAGCAAAGAGCAAAGGGCCAGGAAAATACACTAGTTGGCTAACTCTACTTCCCAGATCCTAAATACCACACAGTAGCAGAACCTCTTTCCACTGGAATGCAGTTCCATGGGGAGAGAGTGAAAGGAGAAATCTACATTCATCAAAATAATGTAATCATCTAACACAAGGAGGGCTCCACACACTATAGCCTACCTATTTTTGTAATATAATTTGGTTGAGAGGCAACCAAAAAACTCAGATGCCTGTGCCCTATCTATCATTTAAGGCTACAAGGGGAGACCAGAGTGGCTGCCACAGAAACCAGAGGCCTCTAGAAAAAAAAGTCACACTTTTTGCCCTTCCACTCTTGAGACAGTGATTTCACAGAGGTATTTTCATAGAATATATTATTTTTAGTACTTAAAGTAGTCTCTATCATTAGTGGTGTGTGGTCACCACTTTAATAATTTAATCATTTACTTTATACAATTTTCTGACCCAGATAAGTACAATAATAAAGGTAATGTTTTATTAAACTAAACCCACTCTGTGCCAGACTCACATCAAAAGTAGCACTCGCTGTACAGTTTTCATACATTATCTGGAAGAGATACTAAAAAAAGCTGGAGTCTAGAAGCCCCAAAATAGTGAAAATTCTTGATAATATGAGCGTTCTCTGCACAGAATGTTCTAGTTTACTGAACATTCTCATTAATTGGGGCTTAATCAGAAAACCTTTTCTTTTCTCAAATTCTTTTACTAAAACCCATTTTAAAATGTGGGTTCATATTTCTGCCTTACTAAATAGTATATGAGAATATAAATTAACCTGTCTTTGATGGTGAAATGCTCCAGCTCTGGATAATTATAATTTCATTTTAAAACACATTAGATGGAAAACAAGCACAACTGTTTGGATTTCTATGGGCCTCAAGGAAAATTTAAACATCACTGAATGCTCTTCAAAATTCTGTGCTGCACACGGAAAAAGTGGGATGAAGAAAGTGAGAGTTGTCTCCTCAGAGGGCTCTGTTAGCACAAAGTGCCCTGGTGCCTGGTGTCACCTGCTCTGACACTTCTGGTGTCTGCCACAGTAGTGGTGGCCTGTCCCGACTCAGTCAGATGTACCCGAAGAGGTCAGCACCCCACTTCAGGTACAAATTCAACCTCACTGCTGTGGGTCTCCTGTGCCCAGCAGGATGTTAAGTCCACTCCACAAGCAGCCCCCGCGCGAGTGCAGAGCTAGGGCCGCGCTGCTGTCCCTAGAACAACTCCTGGCAGAACCACTTGGGCCATCTCAGTAGCTCACTTCCTGCTGCTCACTTTCCCTCAAGCCTGTGACCCTGGCTTCACTCCCTCCCTTCTGTTTGTCGGAATCATTGAACTCAGGACCTTGTGCTTGCGAGGCAGGCGCTGGAACCACTGAGCTAACCCTCCGGCCCGGAATCACTTCCATAATCAATGACCTCGCCCTCTCTCAGGTTCTGATTTCAAGAAATCCAAACTAGCAAACTGCAGTGGAGAGATACCTCAGTTCGATGAAAGCTGAGTAATTCTGAGACTCCCTGGAAGCAGCGCTGGCGTGACAGAAACGGTGCTACACTTAAAACTGGCAAAACTTGCCCTGGCAAATGACTGAGATCTCCTTAAAAGCATACTTACTTCAGCCAGTTGTTAATGTCACCAAAACAGCTGCACAACACGGCTGCTGACAACATTGCCTTCTCTCCCACGAGAACACTGTCCTTATGTAAGGCAGGAAACAAGTAGAAAGAGGCAGGATCACCCCGCTAGCTCAGCAGCAGGTCACATCCCAAAATAGGACCTCACTTGAGTCTTCTCAGGAAAATGGGCCAGACGGGCATGGAGCAGGGGACAATTCCACAGAGCCTCAGGGACAGGAGGGCAAAGGCCTCACTGCAGCCTGTCCCCACCCCAGGAACACAAGGACATTCATTTATAGGCACTTTCATGAAGTCATGGTTTCTTTAAAAAAAAAAAAAAAAAAACATTTTAAGCATCTCTGAAAACTGCTCTGCATTTTCTTTTCTTTTTATACTAAAAGACCTAGATGAGCCCCTCATATTTAATAATCAAATATTGTAAGTATTAAATTATTAAATATTATTAAAATTATTAAACATTACTAAATTTTATAAAAGAAGCATTCTTACAGTTAAAACTCGAAAGTCTTATGACTTCAAGCAAGGCTGCAATTTTCTTCTTAGGGAGAAAAAGCATTGAAGAGAAACTAGCATTTAT
>PVIC010059129.1:0-10209 GCA_004025085.1 Thryonomys swinderianus | reverse complement strand
AAAAGGAAAAGATAACAAGTGTTAGTGAGTATTAGAAAGCTGAGAACCCTGTAGACTCAGGTGGGAAGGTGATTGAAATTCTAGAAAACAGTGTGGGTGTTCCTTCTTGAAAAGTTTAAAACAGAATTATCAGATGTTCTAGCAATCCCATCCACTTCGGGCATATATCTGTGATGGTTAATCGTGATCATAAATTGCCTGGATTGAGAAATGTTCAGGAAATAATACAAGCACACTTCTGGGTGTGCCTGAGAGGATATTTCTAGAGATTATTGCATGTGATACCAGAAACTGAAGGGGGAGAACTGCTTCAAATATGGGAGGCATTAGCTTCTAGTGTGGTGGCCCTGGTGGAACAAAAGGGGAAAATGAGGAAGCTCAGTAGCACATGAACTCACTCTCTCTGCTGTGTGGTTGCTGTGAGGTACTCCATCACTTTTTCCTGCTGCCATGATGTTCTCTCTCACCCAGGGCCCAAAGCAGTGGATTCAGTGGATCACAGAGAGAAACCTCTGAAACTATGAACCATGATAAACATACTTTTCTTCAAACTGTTTATCTCCGAATTTATTACGGTGACAGAATGAAAAATAAATTACTTTGTCAAAGAAATATATAATACTCTCATGTTCACTGTAGCATTGTTCACAATAGTCAAGATATGGAATCTATCTAAATCTTTTTTTTTTTTTTTGAGACAGAGTCCTGCTATGTAGTTCAGGCTGGCCCTGAGCTCACTATGTAGCCCAGGCAAGCCTGGAACTCAGCAGTCCTCCTGCCTCTGCTCCCCAAGTGCTGGGATTACAGGTGTGAGCCATCAATGAATGAATGAAGAAAATGGGACATATACACACACAAGATTCAGGGCCAGGAATTTAGCTCAGTGATTCTAGTATCTGCCTTGCAAGTGCAAGGTCCTAAGTTTGATCACTGGTAAACACATACCACAGTACTGGGCATGGTGACTCATGCCTGTAATCCCAGCACTGGGGCGGCAGAGGCAGGCAGACTGCTGTTAGTTTGAGATTTGCTTGGGCTACATACTGAGCTCAGGGCCAGCCTGAACTATAAAGCAAGACTGTCTGAAAAAAAAATACTAATCAGCCTTTAACTAGAAGAAATACTATCATTTGTAACAGTATGGATGAACTTGGAAGATATTAGGTCAAATAAAATAAGCCAGGCATAGAAAGACAAATACTGCCTGGTTTCACTTGTATATAGAATGTAAACAGTCAGGTTTGCAGAGGAAGCCAGTACATTGGTATGTGAGACTTACTGTACCACATGATGATCATAGCTTATAATAATGAATTTTATATATATAGAATGGCCACAGAAGTATATATGAAGTGGAGATAGAACATAGGCAGTGGATTTATTTCAAGTATGAAAAGAAATATGGTCAGAGTTTCAACAATAAAGGAAGAAAATAAAATCAGTTTTCTATCCACTATCCAAGGTATGATTAATTCAGCACTGATCAGCTAACTTCCAGCATATTTTCAGAAATTCAGTTTCATTAGCTAACACTTTGACATCTGCTAGTGGAACATTGCCTCCTGAATGTTAGGACTCAAGTAATTTTCACATCATTCCAACTCTTAGCTGGCCATTTTGATTAATGCCGACATCCAGTTGTGATATTTAGACATAAAATATCGCAAAGATCCTACTCTGTAAACTTGCTTAAAATCTTCCCTGTTTAGTTTGATAGCCTTATAATATTGACATTATAAAAGAAATTCTAAAAGGTAAAAGGGTTTTGTCCCTTCGAGGAATCTTTCTTTGTAAAAAGTCACGTTAAAAGTAAGTATTGGGTGGGAGGAAAATCAGAGGTACAAAGTCAGAGCAAGTAGCATCTTTTCATTTTGTGACTTCATTTCAGAACCTGGTGACAAAGAAAAAAAATATGTGAAGGTCAGAAGCTTAGATGATATATGGGGAGCTGAGAGTTGAAGCATTACATGTAGCCTCAGAATAACAGGAAGATATTACCAAAACAATGGTCTCTGCTCAGTCAGAAGGCTGAGAAGATTCTGAGGATCCCTGACTAACCTGGACAGTCTGTGAAGCACTTGAAGAACTGAATGAGCATGCATCGGTTATATTTGTTATTGACAAATCCAGTGTAGTGTCACACAGGTAATCTCAGCACTCAGGAGACTGAAACAGGAGGACCACAAGACTAAGGACACCCTATCTTTTTTTTAAACTATTACTGGTAAGAGTATGTAATGAGTATTTAGTAGATAAATTTTCTTTGAATAATTAGCCCTCATGGTAGGTTGTTCATAAGTTACTTGTTCTGCAATGGTAGGTGCTCAAGGAATTTAGAATTGTCTTAAATTGAGAGAGGTGGTATTCTACCTAGAAAGGTTTATCTCAGGGTGGCAGGTCCAAGAGGTAGCACACAACTCTGAAAGGCAAGGCAGGAGTGGTTACCATAGTGGACAGCAACCTCAAAGCAGCAATTAGAATGATTTGATTCACACAGACCTGTCCCATTGGCTACTTGGTCATGTGTTCTTAGAAATGAAACAGGTAGGAAACCTACTAAATTATTCTCTTATTGGGATAAGCAGAAAAGATCTAGGTCATGTGAACCCAAGTGTAATCTTAATCATACAGAAACATGGCCTTCAATTCTAAGTTGAAGGACTCCTTGGATGAAGGGGAGTTTCCTAGAGGAAGGATTCCCCCAGCTCCCTATTGCTTAGAAGTAATAAAAGTGCTCCAGTAAGGGGGTATGTACTAATTCATGGGCTGCATCCAGTGGTTTGGCCTAGTGGTCAGAGATTCAGAATGAACATAATAGGAAAATGGAAAGGGAATTTGGGTAAGAGGTATACAGATAGACTTCTCTTACTAGGCACAAAATGGGAAGATATTTGTATTGTATGTGA
This sequence comes from Thryonomys swinderianus, assembly GCA_004025085.1. Lineage (NCBI taxonomy): Eukaryota > Metazoa > Chordata > Mammalia > Rodentia > Thryonomyidae > Thryonomys > Thryonomys swinderianus. Next base: position 7,303 of record PVIC010059129.1, on the reverse strand, counting down.
GTGATCATCAAACAATGATTCTGGCAGAACAGGTTTTTAGTAATGAAGTAGATAAGACCACCTGTTCTGTGGTGTTACTGTTTGGATCTTAAATGTAGCCTACAAGATATGCTAAAGGTTTGGTCAACAGTCTGAGGTGCTCTTGGGAGGTAGTGGAACCTTTGGGAGGTAGTACCTAGTGTGAGGAAGTTAAGGCTTTGGGGCTTACGCCCTAGAAGGGAAAAGTGGGATCCCAAGTTCTTCTCTTTCTTTGCTTCCTGCTCAATATAAGGTGAACAGCTTTATTCCAGCATATGCTTCTTGGCAGGTTTCTCTGTCTGATCGGAGGCTCAAAAGCAATAGAACCAAAAGATAATGAACTGAAATTTCCAAAACTGTGAGGCAAATATGTCTTTCTCTTTTTAAAGTTGTTTAACTCAGGTATTTTGTCAAAGAGGCTCAAAATTTACTGACACAAGTGCTGAGAAAGAGGCTGACACACAGCCTCTTTCTCCTGCCACCCTTGTCATTTCCTGAGATGGCATTATTTCCTAGAGCAATCAGCTAGTACCTTACTTACACTCAATCACGTTGACTATGGAAGGGCAGCATTTGTTTCTTCTGGAATCGATACTCTGGATATATATTGGTTTTCCCTGAATGAATTGTCTCTGCCGAGTATTGCAGACTTACAGAATGCCTTCACTGTTATGACGTTCCACACAATGTTGTTTCTGATTGTAGAATTTACTCCATACCAATGAAGTGCAAAAATGGCCTTGTGCTCATAGAACTCACTGGTCTTACCCACCATCCCAAAGCAGCTGGAAGGACAGAACCTTATCATGTCCTTTTCAAGACTCAATAGTGTCAGCTAGGTGGCAGTAACATGCTGGGATGGGCACGATTCTTCAGATGAATGTATGGGCTCTACATCAATATCCAATACATGATGCTACTTCTCCCACAGCCAGGAGAGGTGCTTAACAGGTCTAGGGATCAGGAAGTAGAATGGGAGTGGCGTCTCGCACTATTACCCCTAATGACACAGTAAAAAATTTTCATCTCTGGTTTCTATGACCTTTGTCTCTTGTTTCTGTCAATCTGGAATATAGGCTGGCCCTGAGGATATTACCATGCCCTGTGTCAATGACAGTCCAGGCAGGATTACTAATGGTCAGACTCCAAAAATAAAGTTTTGGGTCACTGTGTCAGTTAAAGAATCATGGCCAGTTGAGATGCCTGCTGAAGGCAAATGGAATATAACTGGAAGAAGGTGGTTGTAAATACCAGCTATGACCACATGACTAGCTATAGGAATGTCTCTGAAGGATTGGGATACTGCAGTTGTCATTATTTCCACTTTATTTTGTTATGGAGGAGATTTGTTCATGCAAGTGTGTATGGCAAATATTTTTCTACTCTCTTGTATCCACTTGTCATGTAACTAAAATGTACTGACTTCATACAGTAGTATTTAAGCATTTTTAACTTTACATAATGTTATATAAATTAGAGGTTATTCAAAGATTAAATGTCACTAAAGGACTTCTTCTGAGATAGAGGTTCATGTGTATGTGTTTTGGTTATATGCAAGTGTTTATATCATGCTAGGTGGTATCATGACCTGGTTATTGTCTTCTTTTGGAGATAAGTATGGTTTAAGAAGGTACATATGAGTGCTAATTGACAAATATGGTTACTTTTGCATGTCAGCTTGACTGGAACATGGAGTGCCTAGATACAGTAGTAGGTCAAACATTATTCCTGGTGTTCCTGTGGGGGAGCTTTTGGATGAGATTGACATTTAAATAAATTTTTTTTTTTTGAGACAGGGTCTCCCTTTGTAGTTCAGGCTGGCCCTGAGCTCACTATGTAGCCCAGGCAAGCCTTGAACTCAGCAATCCTCCTGTCTCTGCCTCCTGAGTGCTGGGATTACAGGCGTGAGCCACCACGCCCGGCACTGTGGTATGTGGTGCTGATTGCTGGTTGATTGCTGGTGGGCGGGAGTCCCCACACTCAACATTCTTTGTGGTTTCCAGGATCGAACTCAGGACCTTGCACTTGCGCGGCAGACTTCGGAACCACTGAGCTAAATCTCCAGCCCCATTTAAATAAATATTAACATTTAAATCAATAGACTGACTAAAGCTGACTGCCCTTCCTAATGCTGGTGAGCTTTCTCTAATAGTTGAAGTTCTGAATAGAACCAAAAGGCCAACTCTCCTTTTAAAGGAGAATCCTTTTTGCCTAATTGTCTAAGAATTGGGACACAGGCTGTGCTCCCTGTCTTCATATTTGAAGTATTAGGTATAATATCACCATGGAATGAAACACTGATGTAATTTTTTCCTTTCCCCTCCTCTTGGCAGGACTCAGCCCAAATGTTGGAGTCATAGCCTTGTGTGCGCGCACACCCATGTGTGTTAATTACTTTTCTCTCACTGCTGAGACAAAATACCTGACACTCAAAAGAGAGGGGTTTATTTGGCTTACTGTTCATATAGGTTTCAGTCCATAATTGGCTGGCTTCAAGTCAGGAATGACAAACATCACAGAGGAGAAGCAATATGGCATAAACTAGATAGCAAAGGTAACAAGAAAGAGGTTAATAGGATTTTTCCCCCTCTTTTATCTTTTTCAGACTACTGGGATAAGTTCTAAACCACTCATATGCGGTGGTTTTGTAATCACAAGCCCTTAATTTCAGCATCACGCATTCCAGATTTAGCTACCTCTGACTGAATGAGGCATTGGAGAGACATCCAGACCCAAACCATAACATTCCACTCCTGTCCTCCCAATGTGAAAGGTATTTAATTCACTTCTAAGAGTTGGCAAAGTCCTAAGAGTTTCAGCATTGCTGAAAAGTTCAAGTCCCATGTCTTCTCTAAGATTTAAGGGACACTCTTAGCTATGAGCCCCTGTATAAATGAAAAGAAAGTTAAACATGTCCAACATTCAGTGACACAAGATAAACTTACCATTCTAAAAGGTATAAATAGGGAGATAGAGAGGAATGGGAACAAAGCAAGTCCAAAATTCAGCAGGGCAAACATTTAATCCGATAATTTCACTTGCAGTATCCCCAGAAACCTGTGGGAAGTTGTGAACTACAAAGGACTTGGGTGGCTCTGGCCCTATGGCATTGCTAGTGCTTGTAACTCCCACAGCTTTGCTCTTGGGCCCTGCTTCCTCTTTGCAGTTTTCCTCAGAGGATCCATGCTCTTGGCTTGTCCAAACTTGTGGTATCTCCACAGCACCTTTGGCTCCACACATGCCCTCTTTGGGGTACACTGTCTGCCCTCCCAAGGCTCTTGAAATCTGGGTGGACCCTTCCTGACCCCACAACTCTTGCATTGTGCGTGTACCTAAAACCAGTGCCTTGTGGATGATGCTAAGATCTGCTGCCAACTGGAGCAGTAGTAACCCATCTTTTCCTTTCTTTAGCTGTAGGAGTCCAGTGCCTATTAACCAAATCCTGAGGAACAACTTCCCTCCCACTGTCATTTTGGAACATGGTGCTCTAGGGTTTTCTTCTAAAAGAATCTTTGACCTATACAACTCTGAGACTGCAAGTGGTAGAGTCCTGCTGCTTCCTGTGATGCCCTCAGGGTATCTTATTTATTTTCCTGTTCCTTCTATCCATCAAGATCTCTTCTGCTCTATCTTTGCAGTCCACAGTTTTATTAGAGCTTCCTTTTTGGCCAAACTCAAACCATTTTAAAATCATTCTGCTGGGCTCCTTGCTCTTGATTCTCCACATAGATCTGACCAAAAGCTCCCAACAGCAGTCATGCTACCACCTCAGTATTTCATTGTCTTGAAATTTCTTCTGCTTGTTTAGTCCACCACCCTTAATCTCAGTTTCAGGCAGTCTCTGAACGCAAACAAAATGCAGACAAACTTTGTGCCAAGTCATCACACACACATCATCAGGAGGCCAAAAGCCAATGTATTCCTAGCAGAAATCCTGTAGCCTAGTCTTTACTGGCTTTCTGGTCCTCTGAACTCTGACCAAAATTTCCCATACAGCACCATATAGCTAAAGTCATCCCCAGCTCTAATTCTGTAGCTGACATCTCCAAATCTTTCCTAACTCTTTCCTTTCCCATAAACCAGTTCCAGAGCTTTGGAGCCACTTGGCCAGGTATTGTGACAACAAGGATTCCAATTCTCTGATACCAAATTTCTGTGTTAGTTATTTTTCTCTTGTGACTGAGTCAAAATACCCAACACCCAAAAGGTTTCAGTCCATAATCAGCTGGCTCTGAGGCTGGAATGACAGCAAGCGTTCAACACAAGAAACAACATGACACATAGAAGGCAGCAAAGGTATCGAGAGTTTAACAGCATCTTTCTACCCCTTTTATTCAGACTACTGGGGTTAGGGCAATGTTAAATCACTCATACGTAGTGGTTTATTAATCACAATTCATCACACATTCCAGATTTAGCTACCCCAGCATCACACATTCCAGATTTAGCTACCTCTGACTGAATGAAGCTTTGGGGGAGACATCCAGACCCAAACAACAACAGCTGTGTGTGTTTGTGTGTGTGTGTGTGTGTTTGGTGATGGGGATTGGATTCAGGGCCTCACCATGCTCTATTACTGAGCTACACTCCAGCATATGTCCTACTTTTTAAAGTTGTCTTAAAGGTAACAACTCATTTACTGTGTGATCTCTTCCAGTGTCTCAAAGTATGCTGTGAAATCCCTTCCATAGGATAACAGTGTTGCTATAATGACACCAAGCACTATTTATTGTACATATGCAGCACCTCTGTGAGACATTCTGTCTTGTTTAAAACTCAGAATAATTCTGTAAATCCATACACTGTTCCTGATTTAGATTAGAGAAAATTGAGGATCAAGAAGGTCAGTGGGTTTCCAAGGTGACATACGTGACAGAACTGGTATTTGGTCTCAGGCCACTTGACTGTGGAATGCGTGTGCCCTCTTCCCTCTATCTCTTTGTCTGTGGGTGATGTACTCAACCCATCCTCCCAGGGCAATAACTGGTAATAGCAGTAGGAGTGTATGACCAGGAGTGCTGAAAACAGATGCCAGGTACAGGGCAGTGTGGGTGGGTGTAGCCCAGGAAAGAGGAAGACTATCAAGGAAGTCCCACTTCAGACCCCAAAGACAGGCATCATTTCTGTCACTTCCCTATCACACCAGCAGAGCTGAAGGCTGAGTTTTGTGAGATAGAAGTAACCTAGGCCTTTTCTAGAACATCTATAAGAATTGCTCAGCAATACACCTGTCTTCTGGTGTTGCTTCAACAATAGTAAACTTTCACAGGCCCAGAGATGGCTGGAAAAACCACCTTTGGTTAATTCACTCAGGCAAAGTGGTTAAAGACATGAATCTTGAGTCAAATTCAAGCCATGACACTGCTATTTATTAGCTGTATGGTCTTGTGTGTATTACTTAACCTATCTGTACTTTCAGTTCGGATAATGATGGCATAGATTTTTTAAAAAATCAGACACCCTTACTGAATTATAAGTGGCATGAAACAGATGACATATTTAAAGAACACAACTTGATAATTTTGGCATATCGGTTTACTTGTGGAAACCTCATCACAGGCAAGATGGCGAACACAGCCATCACTCCAAAAATTGCCTCTCGACCCTTTATAATCAATTTTTATTTCACATCCTGTTTGTCACCACCCCATTGCCCTGATAAAACTAAATAGCTACAAAGATTTGGGGGATAATCAGCGCTTTATCATTATGTAATGTCCTTTATCAATGATAATTTCCCTTGCTCTGAAGTCTATTCTTTCTGACATTAATAAAACATCCTTTCATTTGATGAGCATTGGTTTCTCAACTTTTTGCTTATTTATTTATTTTTTATTTTGTGGTATTGGGGATTCAACTCAGGGTTTTCACACACCCCTGGCCCTTTTTATTTTTTGACAGAGAATCTCATTGAGTTGTTAAATTGTGCAGTCTGGGCTTGAACTTGTGATCCTCTAGTCCTGATATAGGTATGCATTATCATGCCTGGCTTCTATCCCTTTATTTTCAAACTATGATTTTGCATTTAAAGTGGGTTTCTTGTAGATAACATGGAATCGAGTCTTTTTTTAAAATTGAATTATTTATTGGTACAATTTATATACATCTCACAATCACGTATAACATTGGGGAATTTGTATCAGTATATGACAAAGTTAATTCTCATTTTTACCCATATCCCTACCTACCCACACCTCCCCATCCCCTTTATCCAAACTCTTTTATTTTCTTTCTGTATCATATTTATTCCTTCCCCTCATTACATTCCCCCACCAAATTTCCTATGGAAATCTCCCACTCTATAAAAGCTGTCATACTTTCTAGAGCTCATTTGCATCTACAGGTGTTCATGTCAAAGAGAAGATCCGTAATTTGCCTATCTGTGATCTATTGATTTCGAGTCTTTTTTTTTTTGAGACAGGGTCTCACTTTGTAGTTCAGGCTGGCCCTGAGTTCACTGTGTAGCTCAGGCAAGTCTTGAACTCAGCAGTCCTCCTGCTCTGCCTTCCGAGTGCTTGGATTACAGATTTGAGCCACCAACCCAGCATTTGTGGTATGTGGTACTGATTGCCAGTTGGCGTGGCCACCACTCCCATTATTGTTGTATGTGGTTACCGTGATCGAACCAGGGACCTTGCACTTGCTAGGCAGGCACTGGAACCACTGAGCTAAATCTCCAGCCCTCGAGTCATTTTTAAAATTCATCCTGCCAGTTGCTGTCTTTTAATCAATGCACATGGAACATTCATGCTTAAAGTGACCACTGTTATAATTGGTTCAGTAATAGCTACCACGGTTGTAACTATTTTCTACTTGCTTCTTGTTTGCTTTTCTTTTGGTCTTTCACTCTTATAATAGTGCTGTCAACTATTTCATTTATCAGTAAGCTATAATCTCCAAGTATACTGTTGCTACTATTTTGAACAAAACATCTGATAGATTTAGGAAGTGAAAGATTTTATTTTCATTTCTGTAACACTCTTATCTTCTTTGTGTAGATCTGAGCCTCTATATAAAATTTCATTATCTCCAAAGAACTTTTTAAAATATTTCTTGCAAAGAAGGTTTATAGGTAAAAAAAAAAAAATTCCTTCAACTTTTGTGTGTCTGCTAGAACATTTCTCCTTCACTTTTTTTTCTGTTTTTTTAAATTGAATTCTTTATTGGTACAATTTATATACATCTCAAAATCACATATAACATTGGGAAATTTGTACCAGTATATGCCACAAGTTAATTCTCATTTTTACCCATATCCCTACCCACTCCCCCCTCCTCCCCCCTT
>PVIC010059128.1:0-10199 GCA_004025085.1 Thryonomys swinderianus | reverse complement strand
TTTTTTACAAAATGGAGTATTACTCTGCCATAAAGAATGACAAGATCGATCCATTTAGGTGCAAATGGAGACATCTGGAGGATATACTAATAAGTGAAATCAATAGATCACAGATAGACAATTCCCGGATCTTCTCTTTGGCATGAACACCTGTAGATGCAAATGAGTTCTAGAAAGTAGGACAGCTTTTATAGAGTGGGATATTTCTATAGGAGACTTTGTGTGGGAATGTGATGAGGGGAAGGAATAAATATGATACAGAAAGAAAATAAAAGAGCATGTATAAAGGCGGGAGGAGGGGTAGTGGGTAGGGATATGGGTAAAAATGAGAATTAACTTGTGGCATATACTGGTACAAATTTCCCAATGTTATATGTGATTGTGAGATGTATATAAATTGTACCAATAAAGAATTCAATTAAAAAAAATGAGACCCTGTTTCCAAAACAAAACAAATTCATCAAGCAACTTGTTGAACTTTGACCACCATTGATAGCGCTTCAGACCTCTCTGCTCTGTGGGTAATAATTTCTTTCCTTTCAATTGCACCTGGATTGTCTTTGGAGAAGTTGGGCTCCCTGTGATTTGGAAGGTCCAGGAGCAGAGTTGGCCGTGACTTGACAGCTGAGATTTGGCAGCTTCTCTCTTTCTTTCAGTACAGACCATGCCAGGCCTGTTTCGGGGGGGGGGGGCGGGCAGTGTATGTCTAAGTAAAGCCTTGCTTCTCCTGCATGTCCTGTGGATCACGGTGGGCGAGGGCTGGTGTGGTGGCGGGAGTAGGGAGAAGTGCAGTTATGCTGTGCTTTTGCCTCCCACATGGCTGATGCCCAACTGGCCTCAGTGGCAGGGGCCGTGTGCATAGGGCATGTCATTCTTCTCTGCTCTTGTTTCTTTCAATAGAAATTTTAATCTCTTTAATTTTTTTTTTGAGACAGGGTCTTGCTTTGTAGTTCGGGCTGACCCTGAGCTCACTATGTAGCCCAGGCAAGCCTCGAACTCAGCAATCCTCCTGTCTCTGCCTTTCCAGTGCTGGGATTACAGGCGTGAGCCACCACGCCGGACACTGTGGTATGTGGCATTGATTGCTGGTGGGCATGAATCACCACTCCCAGCATTGTTTGTGGTTACCCGGATGGAACTCAGGACCTTGTACTTGCGAGGCAGGCGCCAGAACCACTGAGCTAAATTTCTGGCCCAATCTCTTTAATTTTTAAATGTATCTTTCCACAGGCTCTACTTCTTTGTTAAACATGTTTTGTATTATTTTGCTTAGCTCGGGTAAGTTTTTATTTGTGTCTTCTGTATACTCATGATTTTTAAAGTCCACTATCTGCTTATTTATTATTGTGTTAGCTTGCTGAGAACATTTTTAATATGTTTCTTAATCTCTTCTTTACCACTTCGAGTAATTCTGCTGTGTGGCTTTTGATTTCCTCCCTATCGATGCCCTATGGATCAGCTTTGGGGCAGTTGGGACTGTTTGGAAAGTTTTTGTCTTTTCTTATTGTACTTTGATTTTTTTTTTCTGTGCTGAGGTTTGGGGTGTTATAATAGTGTAAAGAATTTGCAGCTTTGTATGAAAAATTCTTCAGTTAATTTCTACTTTTCAGTGAGAGGCTCTGGGCATGGCTAACCACATGCCTTTACCTGGGTGGCTAAATTCAATCACCCCTGTTTATTTGGGCAAGGGCTTTGCTTTGCAATTGGCCCAAGACCTGGCTCTCCAGGACTTCATTCCAATTTTTAATGACACAAAGGCAATCCAGTTATTGGTAGTTACTGGCATGAAGAAAAAAATCCAATTAATAATAACTATGCCACCCTGGCAATAGTAACTAAATTGGCAACAGTATTTTAGTCAAAGACAAAGTGGATGCCAACATACCATAAGAAACAATAATGCGACACCCTTAGTGAGTTATTTAACAGCAGTACATATACATAGACAAAGATGTTGAGATACGACAAACATCTACTAAATTTAACAATGATTTTACCAGGAACATACTCAGGACAGGTCTGTAATCCACATATCTCACGATCAGGAAGCTGATTTGAATTCTACCGTCTTATGTTAAATAGCTTATCACTAAATTATGTGATGGGACAGTCACACATGTATCACAAGTGGTGTAAGCTTCAGGAACATAGTAACAATAGAAAAAATGCAACAGTTTTAGCTTATAGTTAAATTAATATCTCATGATGAATACAGTTTATGGTTATACTAGTTAACACAAAGGGGTTGGAGAAAGACAGAATGAAAGTAGTAAACTTTGAAAGTGGGGAAAATTGAGCAAAAGAGGAATGCAAGAAAAATGAGCCTATTAAGAAGCAAGATGAATAACAAATTTTTATTGAGCTATTGCTACATTTCAGGAGTACATGGGGATCTCATTCTTCATTAGCAATTTGCATGTCTACAGGTTATATCTTAATTCTTGTTTTTCCCATTCCCTGGACCTCCCTTCAAGACCCCCACTCCCCATATACATAAGCTTTCTTTCTGTTTTTTCCTTTTTTACATCAGTTTTTTTCCCTTCTTTGCTTTCCTCTGGCCCCACCCAGTTACCATTTTCCTTTGAATATTTTCTTCCTATTTCACAATACCTATTCACACACTTCAACCTCACTTACACTTTCAGTTTGTCACACTGGAAAATGATATGATATTTACACTTCTGTGTTCTATTTATATCACTTATGAGTATGACTTCAAAATGCCTCCATTTAGCTATACATGTCTAATTCATCATTCTTTTGGGGTGAGTAATACTCCATTCTATTAAAAAAACAGCATGTTCTTTATTTAGTCTCCAGCTTATGGGGATTTGGGCTGTTTCCAAGATTTAGCTATTACAAACTGAGCTGCTATAAACATGGGTGACATTGTGGTGTGAAACTTTTAGTTCACTTATAAATACACCAAGCAAGGAAATAGCAAATGGAACATCTAATCCAAGTTTTTTCAAGAATTTTCACACTGATTTTCACAGGGGCTGCACCAATTTACATTCCTACCAACAGTGGAGAAGGGTTCCTTTTTCCCTAGAGCTCACCAGCATTTGTTGTTGGTTGATTTTCTTGATAACAGCCATTCTTTCCAGAGTAAGATGGGACTTCAGTGTTGTTTTCATGTGCCTCTCTCAAATGACCAAAAGTGGGTATCTGATATTTATAGATATTTTTGAGATGAAGAAGTAAAAGCAGCAAGGAAACATGAAAAATTAAGAAAAATAAATAAAAGTAGCAGAAAAGAACAAATGAAGAAAATCAAGGAAAAAGGAAAATAGCACAATAAAGAAAAATACTAAGCAAAAAAGGAAAACAAAGATGAAAAATTTAAACCTCCAAAAGCAATGAATAAACTGAGTCCAAAATATTTTCCTATAAGTGGTTTCTTTTCATGGTCTTCAGTCTAGGAATCCAGTAGATGCCACTTCACTTTTAAGATTTATTTTTGTCTTCACACTCACGTGTGTGTGTGTGTGTGTGTGTGTGTGTGTGTGTGTACTGAATCCTGTACTGAATCCTGTCCTCCCATTCTACTGGGAGCTTTTGGTTAATGGTGTCTACCTTGTTGTTTCTCTAACTGCTCTCTTTCTCTGAGACCCTCTGTGCATCTCAAGTCAGAGTTTTTTCCCCTTAACTTTATGGCTTGTGGGTTTGGAAGTCGCTCCCTTTACCTGAGAGGCTCCTCTGTCCCTGTGCTCTAGGCTCTGGGATTAACCAACACAAGGCATGTCCTTGCTTGTGTTGGTAGATAAGGAAAACAAATAGGCAATTCACCTTGGTGCTGGTTGTCAGGGCAGGGATTCAAGCAAACCGCTGGATTCAGTGGCTTCCAGATTTCCAGTGGTTTTCAGATTTCCAGACTTCTGCCCTGCAACTCACATATAGAGGGTGGGGCCTCTGTTTCTTTCTAGGTCTGAATTTAAACTTCTCAAAGGGATGATGTGAAGTCCATTTCACTGTGGTATGGTGATGCTGGAAGCACTGAACTATGTTGAAATACAGTGAAATACAGCTTAGTCTCAAGCAATTAATGCTTTCCCACAATGGGTCTGGTTAGACCCTTCAAATGTAGCAAGCACTCCACTGGGTCACTCTCGTAACTCTGACCTGTCATGAAGAAGGAGCCACTTTTAAAATAAGCTCCACTTTGATTTTGCAGTTTTAATAACCGGACTTTCACTGGGGCTAGCACTTTGGACCTGGTCCTTTATTTTTCCACGGAGCTGCTGAGCTTCTCTGGCTTAGCCTGTGTCAGAGACAGTCTGAGTCTCTGCTAGCTGTGGTTAGAGTTTCAGGCTGTTTTTTTTTTTTCCTTTTCTCTGTATTCTGTTCCATTTTTCAGCTTTTCTATAGTTTCTAGTTTTCCTGTCAGCTCTCTCCCACCTTCCAGTGATCTTTTTTTCTAATCATCAAGTTGTTTCTTGGTATCATAGTTTTAAATCCTGAAGAGGCTATATTTTGCTTCTGCTCTCTGCTGCACCATTTTCAATCCTACTTATGTTATTTTTTTACTTGATAACAATTTATTATTTTTTATTTCATATCACTATTGTTTTTAAATAGTATTACTTTATGTGAAGGCTCTGATTAGATTAATGGCAAGACTTAAGGGCACTTGGTTGAAGTGTTAAACCTAGAGATTGTTCCCTTCCTACTGTGAATAAAAATAGAGATCTTACAGTTTCTTATGGAATAAAGTGCTGGTGATTGAAACAAGGCTCCATGAATACTAGGTGAGAACTCTCCAAATGAAGTATGTCTTTGTCTCCTTGTTATTTTGTTTTGCCTGAGGATCTTGCTGATTTGTCCAGGATGGGCCTGAACTTTTGATTCGCTAGATTATCTTGGTCAATCTGCTTATTATACAGAAAATACTAAGGTTCCAAAAGTTGAAACTGACATATCAAAGGACAGAAGTGTTGATTAACTTGTGCTGGAAGTACTCATTTCTCTGAATTTCAGTGACATCATTCTTATCTGTTTTCCTTCCTGTTACTTTTCAGTTTCCTTTTCTGCTTTGTTTTATTCTATGTACTAAGCTCTTTTCTCTTAGCTTATAGAAGCTGTGTTTTATAATCTTACTAATTCCACATTTCATGTTACTTTGTTAATGAATACCAAATCCACATTTTAAGTTATGAATGTGTCCTGTACCGATGTCTAGTCAAATTTTTATTTAAGTCTTCCACAGATACTTGAAGATCAACATGTCCAATACTCAACAGTCATTTTTTCTTAACATAAAGAAACTGTTCTTTTTTCTATATTCCCTGTTTTCATATATGGCACTATAATAAATATAGTTGACCAAGCAAGAAAGCTGGAGATCATTCTTGACTCCTTTTTCTCCCTTATTCCCTCCCCATCCATCATTCCATTTGTTCTCAAGATTTGTGAGGACTAGTCCAAGTATCAATCATTGCTTGTTTCTATTACTGTAATTATATCCTGATTGGTCTCCGAGCATCTGATACTAGACCTTCTCCCACACAGTCTCTGTACTCTTGCCAAAAAAAGGACCTTAAATATATGAAGATAATTGTCACAGATCTCACTGAAATTATTCAGTAGAAACAGTTTCTTTCAGAACAATTTCTTAAATAATTCACTAGCTCTGTGTGATCTAATCCCATTTACCTTTCTAGTCTTTCATTCCTTACCCACCCTATTCCATGCATTCTGTTTTCTGTTCAGGCTGTACTAGTTGTTATTTACTCAGCATTAGACATGGTGTCTAACACATATTCAATGCTAAACAAATGCTTGTTACTAGGTACAATACACAGCAGTTTAACTATTCATAGTGATTTTTTTTACTACACTATTCTAACAATTAGACAATACAGGGTCAAGATTTTATATTTTCTGCCTTCATCCTCTGTCTTGTGTTCACTTCACTGAAACATAAAAAGTATGTTTTAATACAGAAACAGTTCTTCACCTGTGTTTTTTTAGTTGAAAGCTCATTAGTTTATATTTATCAGCTCTTATCAAACAACAATAAAGCTTCAGGTTAGATTTAAGTAATGAAATAAGCTCATCTTAGTGATCAAATGATTTTTCTTTCTTTTTTTTCGCATCTTGTGATTTAGAGTAATCTAACACCTGTACCTTTGAAACAAATAACATCAGTCTTATCTGAGCAAATTAGACTCAAATTGCCCAGTCTACTCGTGATGCTTGGAGAATCTTAGTGATAACGATCTCCTGAACTTGAGTTTCAGAATCTCAACATGTACAAATCAATTTAAATAACTTTTTTCATGCTTGTTATTATGAACAGATGTGGAAATTTATGACTTTTTCCCCTCTATTGTAGGATTTTACTGATCATCCAAGTTATTGACTCATTGTATATTATTAAATATTTTGAAGATTGAAAATGTAAAATGTTAGTGACTTTTAAAATCTACTTTTACATTCACAGCCTGTGGCCATGTGTAGGAGTCATGAATGTGTTGCAGTATAGACCCCTGACTGGATGGCGCCTGGCTCTAACCTCCCTTTCCTTATCTGCTTCACTATTTTTTCTGCCTTCTCCACTTCTTAATGGGATTTTCATCCCACTTTTTAACATTGGTTTCTATTGCCATTCTTACTTCCCTGCTCTTTTGTCTGGTACTGGACTCTAGGCTTCACATAGCCTATGTGAACACTTTACCACTTAGCTACAGCTCCAATACTGCTGCTTCTTGATATTATCAATGGTTGTGCATGTGCGTGTGTGTGTGTGTGTGTGTGTGTGTGCACATGTTGAAGGAAGGGGAAGAAGACTGAGAACAACAATCTTTTAATCCTGAATAAATTTGCAAGCTAAGACAGAATATGTTTCTTTCTTCATTCCTGCACATAAAAATGATATCAAATCCTGCATTTGCAGAGGTGCAAGCAACTTTAGAAAACCTTCTAATCTCATGTGGGGCACCCAAGGCTTGGATATGTAAAAGAATCACACAAGTCAGAGCCCAACCACAACACAATATTATGTGCAAAGGACACAACAAATGAGCTAATGTGCTTAATATACATGTTTAGTTCAAGGGAACTTTTAAGAATCAGTAAGTGAGTGCATGAGCTGGACACTGGATAAAGAAGATGTGGGTTTTTTAGGAAATAAAGTGGAGTATTACTCTGCCATAAAGAACGATGTTAGAGTCATTTATACTCAAATGAATATACTTTGAGGGCATACTCATAAGCGAAATAAATAGGTCACAGATGTATAAGTACCATATCTTTTCTCTAGTATGAGAAACTGAAGATGTAAATGAGTTCTAAGAAAAAGGAAGCAAAGCTTATGTGGATAGGGGACAGCAGTTGTAGGGTGAGCAGGGGGATGGGAAAAACGTGAATTAAGTCATGTCATGTACTGGTACAAATTCTTAATATTGTGATCATGATGTATATATAAAATGTACCAATAAAATAAATTAAAAAAAATTTCACAAATAGATATAAAAGCTCCATTTCAAAGTGTGAATTCAGGAAAGTACCCTAAAGTGTTTATGCTCTTATTATTCATAATTGCCTCACACTTATCTTCCAACTATGGTAAACTCTGCTAATAATGGCCGCCATTACTTTGTGAATTTTCCAGAAAGGGCTTTGAGTTTTGCATATAATGTTCCACACATCCAAAACAACAAGGAAATATTTTTTTTTACCATGATGACCTTGTTGTTTGTGTATACCATCTAGGTAATGGCCCAATTTACTACCAATAGAATGCCAATTTGGACAGAAATTATAGTGTAAACCATAATGAGATGCTAAAATAGATCTTCACTTATATCAAAATTATCTCATACTTTGCAACAGGTCAAAAAAGTACAAAAACATTTAGTATTGGTTCACAAAATCATTAAGTACTTTATGCATATATCATCCATTTATTAGAGTCTTAAGAATGCTCTTTGAAGTCTCAGATTTTTGTGTAATTTGTGATAGTGTACCCAAATTGCCAGTGACATCTGTAGCAATGAGTTTAAATGAACTCAAGGTCAAATATCACTTTTGAATTTAGCAAGTAATTACTTTACACTGTAATAGCCCTTCTGTTTATATGTTTATGTTTCTACGCTTCTATGAATTGGATAAGCTTTATTTTAAATAAATTGAAAGACTATAATTTAAAATAAAACAATAAAATAATTCTAAAATATATTGGGAAAATACTCAACATAAATAATTATGTTCAGATTGAGAAATATTCTCTTTTGGTAAAAGAATAATAGCTTTTGAAGTCTCTCCTCATCTTATTCTTCCAAAAACTCCATCAGATCATGTACATATTATGGTCTACTCAGGACAACCCCACTCTTACTGTGCAAACTAGACCATCAAGTGAAAGTATATTGATTATCTTTTCCCACATGGATGTATTTGTATGAACCCTAGTCCGTTCTTATCTCCTGTTGTAAAGGGAAAGGCATATGTCCTCTTCTATGAAGATATAACCTTCAACATAGAATCTCATTACTGTAGTTTTAACATATTGTCCAAAGTTCATATTTTGGAAACTTACACTTCCCCAGGGCAATGATGAGAAGATGGGCCTAATAAGTGATTAGTTTAAGAAGGATTTTCATCTCTTGTTCACTTGCTTTTTGGCATTGTCTTGTGGTCTTGCCTTCCACCATAGGATAATGCAGCAAGAAGGCTCGTCATAGATGCGACACCTTGACACTGAACTTGCAACTTTTACAACTGTGAGAAATAAATTGATTTTCTTTTTATTTCCTTCCTTCTTTTTTTCTTTTGCAGGTAAAACCTAAAGCTTCACTCTACGGCTGAGTATTTGTCCAAACTGATCATGAAATAAAAAGGAAAGATGTAAGGAAAACAAGCATGTAATTAAAAGGATAAATAATTATAGATATTAATTAAAATAACGAAATATAAATAACTACATACAAATAAATTTGAAAACCTAGATTTTATAAACACATGTTATACAGATGCAAATATGTACTTGACTACATGCCAAAATCATTAACTTGTTGTGAAAGATCTTTAATTTATAGGAAAATACATTCATAAAAGTAGACCAACTTATATGCCAATGTTATATAAGAACAGAAATGAGAAATATAAATCTAGACCAAACTGACTGATAAAATGTACTTTCATACAAAAATGTTAATTTATATAATACTTATTTCATCATATGAATGAAAGAACAGTTAGATATCAGCATGTATCAAGTGAACCATCAGACTGATAAAAGTAAAGAAAAAATGTATATAATTAACTAGAAAGAGAAAAAACATTTCATAAAATATTTCATAAAATTTAATATCAGTTATAAATCACTACAGAAGTGTCATAGACTGGTACAAATCCTTGATGTTGAATGTGATTATAGCGTATATATAAAAAAGTACCAATAAGATCAATTAAAAGAAAAACTGAAAACCAAGATATAAAGATATTTCCTTAATTTAAATATTTTATACTAACCATTCACAACAGTCATACTCAGGGAGCATTTTAGATGAAATTTCTTTAAGGAATGAGACAGGACCAATGTCTGGGAGAGGAGCACAGCACTTGGCCCCATATACTCCCCAAAGAGCTGCCATTGCCATCCAAAATAGCAGGAAGGCCCAAAGCCTGAGCCTCGCCCTGAGGAGCCTGACATTACTGACCAGGAGATCAGTGTGGCATGTGATCCGAGTTCTGTCCCAGGAGCTCACCAACACTGGGACCCAGACTGTGTGTGGCAGAGGGCAGAAAGGTGGCTCATTGGTGAGCAGCACAGGGAGAGCTCTCCTAGGCTTGTGGAGAATCAAAGCCCAATGGATTCACAATGAAAACATTTCAGAAAATTGAAATAGATGGTCTTTATATCATGCTAATAAAAGCCATCTATGAAACACCAATAGCCAAGGCAAGACTTTAGCTCAGTGCTTCTGGCACCTGCCTTGCAAGTGCTAGGTCACAAAACAAAAAAAAATAAACAACAAAAACAAGGGCTGGAGATTTAGCTCAGTGGTTCTGGTGCCTGCCTAGCAAGTGCAAGTTCCCTGGTTCGATCCCCAGTAACCACGTACAACAATACTGGGCATACTCATGCCCACCAACAATCAGTACCACACACCTCAAATGCCAGGTTTCATGGCTCAAGCCTGTAATCCCAGCACTCAGGAGGCAGAGGCAGGATGATTGCTGAGTTTGAGGCTTGC
>PVIC010059127.1:0-10199 GCA_004025085.1 Thryonomys swinderianus | reverse complement strand
TCTCTCTCTCTCTCTTTTAATTGAATTCTTTGTTGGTTCATTTTATAGACAGCTCACAATCACACTCGACACTGGGGGATGTGTACCAGTATATGACACCTGTTAATTCTCATTTTTACCCATATCCCTACCCACCCCACAACAGTCCTCTGTTTCTGCTCCAAACTAACTCTCTGTGGGAATCCCCCTTCCTCCTACTCTGTTATTTAGGTCCAAGTGTCTTTACCGCTGCTGTTACTGTGAAGCCCAGGGCTTAGTTTCCAAATGATCCACCAAACAGAGACTGCTTCATTTGAAAAATTCAAGCTGATGCTATCCTCAAAAGCAGCCCTGTGCTTGGGCACACTTCTACACACCCCGTGGCTCCTCAGCCTTATGTGAGCTACACTCAGGTTTAAGGACTCAACACATGCTTTCCCAGAAAAGATCCAATTTGTCTGAACTCTATCCAATTATCTCCCGAAGGTTATTGATTGGCTTTGACTAATTAAATGAATAAATTACCAAACAAATTGCATATTTTCCAGTGACAGGGAAAACTGTGCCCATTACACTAACACACTGTTGGGCTCATGTGATGTACTTCAATAACCTACACATGTGATGGAATAAAAACAATTAGACATTGAGACTTTGGCGACTCGTAAGATCATACACAATTTTACCTATCTTGCAAATGTTGATAAATTGAATTAACTGTTCATGTCCCTGTGCACAGTAGGGTTTCACAAAGATCCTTGATTTCCATGAGCAGTTATTCTTTATTTAGTTTTCTTATGTTAAGAACTGTTTAAAGAGAGTAGCACCCTGCTGTCGTAAAACACTAGCAAATATGTGCCTCTTGTTTTGAATTGTTTGCTATCTGCAATAATCCGATCTTTGATGAGTATCATATACTAAAAGTGATAACTGTACTGTTGCTGGTCACAGTAATGTCAACCAAGATACAGGAGAGAGATGAGTTACCTTATTAAAAAAAAAAGGACACAGGAGTGCAAAGTTGATGGAAAACCAAAATGAAATGACCAAAAGCTTAAGATCTTAGAGGAATGGTGTTTTAGAATAGGAGCCAGGTGTGCTGTGGTACTGTTATAGTTAGCTAAAAACTTTATTTTAAAAATATTTTAATATCTGAGGTCCATAAAAATGATTTCTGTGAAACTTTACATTGTTTTTCCATATGATTAAGACACTTTAGACAATTTAAATCCAAAATACATAGTGTTACTGAGTCTCGGTTTGAACTGTCATGAAGGTAATTATTTTGCTGGCCTATGGTGTCACTGGGTCCATAGTCCAGGTGTGCTGGGACAGGGGAGCAGGTTGCTGAGAGACCAAATGTCATACCCGGACACCCTTGGCAGAAGATACAGTTAATTAAGGGGTCACTAGGAAATGATAGGACTAATTCATCCTAGCAGAAAAGTCACCACAGGGTTCCGGGAGTGTCCGTGTCAGTGGGCTGGGCTGGTTTGTCACCACAGGGTCCAGGGTGGAGGGCAGGAGAGGAAAATTGCCAGGGAAACATGAAGCATCCAGTGCTGATTGGCTTTGTTCTCCAGCCAGGTGTTGCAGACAGGGGCCTTGTGAATCAGACCACATAATGGTGACATCTTTAGGATGCTCTGGAAATGGGTGTCTCAGCATAAGGAATGGGTGTCTCAGCATAAGGAACGGGTGTCTCAGCATAAGGAACAGGTGTCTCAGTATAAGGAACGGGTGTCTCAGCATAAGGAATGGGTGTCTCACCATAAGGAGAAGAAGGGAGTTTCTACACATAACACTGGTTTCCACCTCGTCTGGATAGCACAGTCCCTGTCCATTTGGAATAACCTCAAGCTAGCAAATCTTGAGAATACAAAAGAAGTGTTTTGGGGTAAAACTCAAGGACAGGGGAGGGGCCATGTAGAAGAAGGAGTGGGGTGAGCTCTGTGACAGAGCCCCATTCTCCCTGATGATACCTGTTACTTTACTTTAAATATTCTGGGAGGTAATGGCATGTATGTGTCAGTTATAGCACAAAAACAAGAGCATCCAATGAAGACTTGTCATTGAACTGTGAGGAAAAAGGGACCTCAGGCACTGACGTGAGACCCACATGTAGGAAAGATCTTCCCACTAGGACTAGGTAAAACATGGCCCCTCATGAAATGCCAAGCGGACCCTCACCGGGCATCTTATATTTCAATGCCTGAAATTTGAGTTGCTCAGTCTTCAGAATTGAGAGTTATACATTTTTGGTGTTTTAGCATCAAGTATGTAGTACTTTTTGTGACAGCCTAAATTGGAAAAGACACACACACACACAGAGTTACACATAGGCTAGGCCTGTAATTTTACCACTCAGGTGGCAGGGGCAGGAGGATTGCTGAGCTCGAAGCTTGCTTGGGCTACATAGTGAGTTCATTACCAGTCTGAACTACAAAGTGAGACCTTGTCTCAAAAAAAAAAAAAGATATACACAGACACAATAATGGAAAGGGTAAATAATTAAATCTCATTTATCTCTGGTGAATAAAAAATGTAACAGAAGAATATTAGTGGCATGGAAAACAGTTCTCCAAATAAAATACAAGAGGGAATTGTTAGAGACACTGTTAATCCCAAACAGGAATGATGGTATTAGAAATTCTGTAAATCTTGCTTTAAAACATAAATACCAAAAAGAAAAAAAAAGAAGTTATGGAACACCTACAATGGCATCATAAAGAGTTGATAATTGAGGTGCTAGATAATATGTACAAGCAGTAGAAGATATTCACAATTATCATTTTTAAAATACCTTTTAGAACCTTGAGCGGACAAGTCTCCCAGCTTTGCTTATAGATCCAGTCACATGAATTAGAAATCAACCTAAAACAAAACAAAACAAAAATAAATCAATCAACTTAAACAAATAAGTAGAGGGCAATGATTAATAGCTTTTTTGGCAGAAATATTGAGTGGAATTTCTCCAGGTTCGGTGCCAATAATATGTAAGAGGTTGCGGATAGCATCCTAGTGACCCTTTTTATGACATTAACTTAAGAGAAGTAAGTCAGGTCAGAAAAATATCTGTTATGTGACTGTGAAGAAATGAGCAGCAGGAGGAAAATAGGAAAATAATAAGATGGCAGCCAGGGATGTTTGATTCTAGCAGCCTGTCTGTGATCGATGTGTTCTAAAGAACCAAAGTGAAAAGCATCACAGAAAGAATAACTACCACTCTCTCCGCATCTAAGAGTAAAGGAAAAAAAATTATTCATAGGACACACAGGCAGGGCTGCTCCTTATGACCAGTGGTGAGATTGTGGCTATTGATTACACAGAAAGTGTGACATGATTTGGGAGAATGTGAAGGCTTTTAGTTTATACTAAATACTGCTAAAAGCAGGTCAGATTATTGGAAGAGGGAGTGTAAATTTATCCTCTGGGAATTTCTAACCATATAAACATGCACATACATTCATCCCTTGCAGGTACAGTAAAACCACACGTTTCAAGACCAATTTTTGTATGCAAATTAATACTAGTTTGATGCATAAGAGTCATAATTTAAATCTGCTCACATTATGATAATATAAGGCCCCAAAAGGCAGAGACAAATAGCTACGTTCACCCAGACAGATGAAGTAAAATATCTGGTAGAATTTACAAATATTCATTTGTATTTGTATTGCACCATTAAACATTATATAATTGGAAGAGAGTTTTATAATTATTATTTCAATCCCCTCGATTTATAGGGAAAAAATCTTAGAAATAGATACAATTTCTTCCTTAGGTTTGTGGGAACAACTGTTGAAAGTATAAGAAGATTCATATTTATCATCCAGGGAGACCTTGCAGCTCTTGTACAAAACATGCTCCTGTGAGACACTTGGGAAATTTGAGAGCTTCATACAGGTTACACACATGGCTTTGATTCTCTTCCATGGATTCTACTGGTTTGATCTTCTGTTTCATTATCCCAAAGCAAACAGGTTAAAAGAAATGTTCACTTATGATAGTTATGATATTAGCCTAGTTTTGTATCTCTAGAGCCCAGGTTAATGAAAATCTCTCTGCAGACATCAGGCCAGGGATGTCAAAAACAACAATTTCTGTAGAAAATTGTTGTCCATGATGCATCTCCTACACTGGTGAATTCACAGACAGTTTGTGTACAGTTCATGCAATTTGAAACCAAAGACAGAAGATCGACCCTCTGCATCATGACACCTTGTGACCTTCTCCAGAGTCGGTACTTTCCTTTCCCAGCCTGGATTCAGCAGGTTAGAAGAACTGATTTCCATGAAATGCTTCCACCATGGACTTGTTATTACATCTGAAAACTGTTCTTCGTGTGTTTGCAGGAGCAATCTAACCAGAGGACAGAGAGCTCTGCTCGCTGGAAAGTCAGGAATGACTGTGTGCAAAACTCAGATAATTCACAGGAAATCTTTTCTGTATTTCAGTACTAATAATTAATGGGCAGTGTCCAAGTTTTAAGAGGGACAAGACAAGGAGAAGTTGGTGCTTCATAAGGTTAGGATCTGAATCAATCTCCCAGGCAAGTAATCCATATTCAATTACATACTGACCACAGGTGAAGGACACCTGGAAAGGAAGGACGACAGATACTGAAAAGTATTAGTCAAAACTGCAGTTGGCTCCGTCAATGAGAATGATGTCTCTTCATAAGCAGCTTCCATGAAGTATTTTCAGAGCCTGTGGCCTTGAAGTTACTTTTGAGTGCAAAGTGGATTTAAGGAAGACACCATAAAATCTAAGTCATAAAAACAGTGACTTTCTATCCCAGGGATTTCTCAAGATTTAACAGTAGATCTTCAGGGGAAACTCACTCAGAGTTTCCGCACCCCAGAAATCCAGAGGATTATTGCTCCTATGCTAAACAGTACATCGTGAGCTGAAGTTTTCCTCCTTCAAGACCTGAGCCTCTGAAGGTATATTACATGCCATCCCCCCACTCAGGGCTCCAGTGATTCTTAGGAAACACTAGCTCAGAATGTGTTGGATTTTCCCCTACGTTTTCTCTCCTAACTCTACACACGTGTCCAGAGAAAATCCACCCTAAGTTATTTCTGCTTATGATGTTGGCCAAATTTTACATTTCTAGAATCCAGAAGGAGATATCTGAAAAGTACCTCTACAGATAACTCAAAAATTATTTTCTAATGAGCTGTGTCATAGTTTTAGGCCAAACGGCTGTGGGGTCAAACCAGACTTCTCTTTCTCAGAATTCATATCCAGTCCACCATCATCATCATATCTCAGCAGTGCCTTCAGATACTTGGGATATAATTCCTTTTTTTTCCCATCTGCCATGCTCCTGGTTGGAGAAGAATGATCCTTTTCCAGATTGGTTGAACATCCTTCTGGCTGAACTCTGGCTGTCAGACTTACTTCTGTCATTTACTTTCGGTGTAGAACCAAAGTGGTCAATCATCTTCTAAGACTGCAGTTGACCGTATCCTCTTTCTCTTCCAAACCCTCCAAGGCTTTCTGCATCTGGCGTGAAAGGAGAAATCCTTTCATGATCCTACATTCCAGACCCTGAGCTCATGCTCTTTTGATTCTTCTCTGTATCATCACTCCACCTCTTCCACTGTCCTGCTCCTTGTTCTGTGTGTGTGTGTGTGTGTGACATGTAGTTCAAGCTGGCCCTGAGCTCACTATGGAGCCCAGACAAGCCTGGAACTCAGCAATCCTCCTGCCTCTGCCTCTGGAGTGCTGGGATTATAGGTGTGAGACACCACACCCCCAACACTGTGGTGTGTGGTACTGATTGCTGCTGGGCATGAGTCACCATGCTTGGTATTGCTGTATGTGGTTACTGGGGATTGAACCAGGGACCTTGCGCTTGCTAAGCAGGCACCAGAACCACTGAGCTAAACCTCTGGCCCTGCTCCTCATTGTTGAAAACACTTGAACACACGTTCCCCTGGAGACTTGGGTTGTGTCCTGTCCATGAGATGTCTCATCCTAGATAATGATGAAGTTTGATTAAAAATTTAAATATTAAATATTTTCTGTAGTAAAAGACATATTGCCCTGAAACCCCACTTCTTCAAAAATACTCCCTTTTGCATCGGTAACACGTACATCATCATTCTTTCACTTTCTGAAGCAGTTCTGGAAGTCCTTATTTGCGAGTGACATTGGTTGCACTGTCCCGGCAGCCTCGAGGTACTGAATCAATTCAAAACATTGATGTTTCATGGTTATTTTGGCTTGAAGGAAGACCCAGATGTTGTCTGGTACCAGTGAGTAAGGGGATGGTGGCACCCACAGTGCTGTTTCCAGCCTGCCTTTCCACTGGACTGCACTAAGTAGCAACATTCATTGTGTGGTTTATCACACCTTGTAAGGACACTCATGAAAGAGGGCTTCAAAGCTACTCTAGAAAGTGAGAAAAATACAACAGAAGTGTGTACGAAGTAAAAGGGAATATCTTAGGTAAACTAATGCCAGTGTCTTTTGCTGTAATAATTTTTATTTAAACACATAACACACAATTTGATCAGCCCTTTTATAGGCTGGACTCATATTTCTTTCAATGCTTTCATAGATTTCATTTCTTACTTATAATTTGGCTTCCCGCTCAATATTATAGCATCTCCCTTTCTTCCAACTTTTTCTACAATATTTGTTACTATTCATATAATGTGTAATATTCATACGCTCTGTTTAATATTTACAATGCACTTTATAACAAAAGGCAGGACAGTGAGTGCAATCAACTTAGATTATACTGTAGTTCAGCTCTTGATGAGGCGCCTCCCATCAGTGCCCTCAGGGAGACCAGAGAAACGCAGAGCTGACTCTTCTCAAGTCTAGAAAATTATGAACAAATCAAGTGATTGCTGTTTTAATCAATTTATCCTGAGGTCATCTGTTACACTGTAACAGAAATTGCTATCATTTACATTATACTGTGTATTTTCAAATAATGATCTCTCCTATGTAAGGAGCCAAGTATCACAAAGCAGAGAGGGTTTGCCCATTTCTTACTCAATTGCTGTATTCTTGGTACAGTGAGGAGTTCTTTGCACAGAGTAAACATTTGTGTAATTCCATGAAAACAAGACCCCTTGCTATGTGTACAGGTTACTGGTGACAGAAGAAATACCCAGATGAGCTAGTCAGTTGTCCACGAGCTACTAAGCTGCTCCTTTGTTTCATATTGTCTAGATAGAATGTGAGGAATCTCCTTTCCTAATTAATGCAGAATGTTTCTGGGACTTCTCATTATTTTTAGTGCCTGAGGTATATTGTATTGAAACTCACAGCTATAGCACAGACACCTCAATATTCTCTGGGTCATTTTTTTTTACTCTGGTTTATCAGACACGCAGTTTATAGGACATCAAATGCTATAGTTTGTAACCTAACTGTCCCCTAAGGTCTGTGTATTAGAGGCTTGATCCCCAGAATAGTATTATTGAGAACTGATGGAAACTGTAAGGCTGGGGCCAACTAGAACTAGAGGTGTCCTCTTAAGGAACATTGAGGACCATGGCTCTCTCTTCACTGACTTTTTCTTCTGGACAATGGTGATGTTTCTGATCCTCCATGTGTATCTGCCACAGCGTGCTGCCCCCTCACATACCCAAAGAAACAGGACTGGTTGATTACAAGCCAGAACATTCAAAACTATAAGCAAAAATACTAAACATTTTCCTCTAGACATTTTGAATATTCTAGAGTTTTTTCATCCTGACAATAAGATGACTAACAGAACGTGTTTTTTTTTTCCCCTCAGATTGTTTAAATATCCAGGTTGAGTTTTCTAACGAAATTGATCACCCAAGTAACTGTGCATATTCAATTTTCCATCATGTTATAACATTACATTTCACTGCACAAATCTATAACCTTTAGGATCAAATAGAATGGAAATCCACTCACTGGTAATATCCCTATTGATTAAAGATAAAGTCCCCAAACAGTGAACAACAGCATTGCTCTTCAGCTGCCAACTAAATATTATGCTACATAAATCCCTGGAGAAAAAGTAGCAATTGGGCTGATTTTCCACAGATTCCTGAGGGTGCTCGCTTCTCACACCACCCAAAGAGACAAACTAGGTCTTACATGTAGTCAGGTCTTATTGATAGATTTGGTCTTGTGAAACTCGTGCATTTTTATTTGGCACCAGTGATCTCTAAATCTTTTTCATTTCAGTGGCAGTAAATATTCACATAAATGTTCCAATCAGTTGTATTTGGTTTACAGGGAGTGTTTTGGGGTTGTCACCCAGATAGTCCAAAAGATGATGGTGTTGTTAGAATGAGCACTCCAACACTGAGGGATACATGTTTCTATTAGTACCTTGTTATTTTCATAATTCTATTCCTGGTTATATTTAGCTCTGAAATTACATCTTGAAACTGTATCCCCTGTGGAACACAATTCTACCTTCTTTTGTACTTTATAGAAGTTTATAGCTGATCCAGAGCTTTTGGGCCATTTAAATTATCTGTTTATTTCTCCAAATAGATTTTTTGTCAAATAATATGGTTGCAATTAACAGCAAAGAACAATTTTGCCTCAAAAGCAATGCTTCCCCAGGGTGAGAATTGTGTATGCAATATTTGTATTATGGAATCTGCAAAGGAGGAAAGGAGATATTTAGTGCAGCAAAACTGGATAAATTTCCAAGAATGGTGAAACAAAAATAGGAACAAATAACAGATACTCATGGTTTCCTCCCAAGACTAAATATAGAGGAAAAAAATTAGCATAAGAAACTGAAATTATCAACGATCACACTCCAGAAAGAATGAAAACCTCAAGCAAAGATCAAGATAAAAATATACTCTTTCATGGCAAGATCCATTATATGAATGTATCATTATTTGTTTTGTTTTATTTTGTTTTGTTTTGTTTTGTTTTTGAGACAGGGTCTCACTTTGTAGTTCAGGCTGGCACTGAGCTCACTATGTAGCCCAGACAAGCCTGGAATTCAGCAATCCTCCTGTCTCTGCCTCCCAAGTGTTGGGATTACAGGCCTGAGCCACCACACCCGGCACTTTGGTATGCGGTATTGATTGTTGGTGGGCGTGAGTCTCCACGCCCAGCATTGTATGTGGTTTCCGGGGATCGAACTCAGGACCTTTGCGCTTGCGAGGCAGGCGCCGGAACCACTGAGCTAACCCCCCGGCCCTTGTTTTGTTTTTTTATGCTTTTGATACTTGTGGCATTTAAGGAAGAAGAGTATAGGAAAATAATGCTTGGGAATTTAGGCAAAATGATCATCCTGGTTTCCGCATACTTCTTAGTAAAGACATACCAATTTTTAAAATTTTTGTTTGTATGTTTATTTCTAAAACTAAATGGGTAAGAATTAGCTGCAGTTTGGGCAAAAGTTTCTTTGATATTATTATTTTTCTTAGTTTATTTTTATCTTTATGGTACATTGTATATACACATTATGATCAGGTTTTATATTTAAACTTTTATTAGTACATCTTTGCAGTGCACAGTTGCTACATTCCTCGGGAGGAACTAGAACAGGTTCATAATGCACCTCAGTTCTTTTTTCCCCCTTCACCTCCCCTCCCCTTCTTTGTTTTGCCAACATGAAATGCATTTGTCTTATGAGGTCCTTATAAATTTACTTATTGTAGGTACAGAGCGACAACCAGATTCATAGGTCAAAACGTGTTTTATATGTGAAGTCAAGAATAACAACAAAGCTAGGCATAAAGTGGGCCAAACACTACACGGAAAGATGAAATGCAGGCACATGCTGCTATTAAAGACAGATAACAGGAAGAAGGGAGATAGCACTTTCTCAAATGGGAAAAGAATGAAGACATCGAAAGGGTGGCAGGGGAGGAAGGGAATGTATACAAGAAATCAAGACGTGGTACACGCACCAACTACACACTAGAAACATGAAAATTATGTGCTCCGAATGTGTGCTAATAAAAAAAAAAAGAACCTGCCTTTTTGGTTAAAAATAAATACATTAAAAATAAGAATAATAATAAAGATTTCATACAGGTGAAAAAAAAAAAAGTAGAGCTGAAGTGCTGAGCAAGGTGACTCACGCCCACCAGCCATCAATACCACATACCACAGTGCCGGGCGTGGTGGCTCATGCCTGTAATCCCAGCACTCGGGAGGCAGAGACAGGAGGATTGCTGAGTTCGCGGCAGCTTGCCTGGGCACCATAGTGAGCTCAGGACCAGCCTGAACTACAAAGCAAGACC
>PVIC010059126.1:0-10188 GCA_004025085.1 Thryonomys swinderianus | reverse complement strand
TCTCGCTTTGTAGTTCAGGCTGGCCCTGAGCTCACTATGGTGCCCAGGCAAGCCGCCGCGAACTCAGCAATCCTCCTGTCTCTGCCTCCTGAGTGCTGGGATGACAGGCGTGAGCCACCACATCCGGCATTGTGGTATGCGGTGTTGATTGTTGGTGGGCGTGTCTCCACACCCAGCATTATATGTGGTTACCGGGGATTGAACTCAGGACCTTGTGCTTGCGAGGCAGGCGCCGGAACCACTGAGCTAACTCTCCGGCTCTCCATTATTTCTTATGGGAAAAAGTCTGGACTCACAACCAACTTGAGTTACAACCAAACCTCATGAACAAAATGAGTTCATAAGCCATGGGTCCACTGTATATGTTATATGCTATATGAAGGATGACAAAGTAGGTTTACAGTGACGTCTCACAGAGGCAGGGCTGGAGGAACACAAAAGAACATCTGCACGCTGGAGATACTGTTGACCCAGTCAGAAGTCGAAGGTCTGGACTGTACTGCAAACTGTGGAGTGAGTTTGTATGGGAAAGCTGAGGAGTCTATGTTTAACAGTTGGTGTCTGCTGGAAGCCTGAAACAACCCTCAGTCAGTAGCAAAGGCTGCAGTGTCTCTGAAGAAAAAGGGCAGACTTCCTTTTTCTTGCTCCTTTCATTCCATCAGGGGTACCAGTCTATTGGTCTCTGTGCCACCCACGCCCAGGGTGGGACTTCCTTCTTCAGTAAATCAGTTACCCAGACACACCCAGAGCTGTGCCAACCCAGTCATCTGGGTGTTTCTTATTCAAACTGATATTACAGTTAAGTATCTCAAGAAGAGAGAAGAATGGTATGGTCTGTGAATGCTTTGCTGCAAACAATTTGGTTTCCTGAATCACATCTTTAGACAACAAAAATTTATAATGGCTAAGCATAGAGTGGATCCCTAAAGGAACAAGTGAGCACAGATTTTTTTCCAGAAATATGACAGAATAATCCAGAGAGCTTTCAAGTGAATATTGAAGTGGAGGAGGAAAATCCAGATAACATTAAATCTATATACGACGGAAGACACTGAAGTGGAAGAAGTTGTCAAAATGATAGCATTTGAAGGTACAAGACCACTCTGTCCTTTTCTCTGCTACTTCCTTAAAATTACCCTGCAATTGTTTGGCTCCCTTCTGGAATGGTGATTTCTGGGTCTTCAGTGGTTAGGAAGGTCAAAGGCAGATGATTGGATGGGATTTACTGGGTTGGCAAGCCTTCTAAACAGGAATGGGGGAGGGGTGGCAGTATCTTCCTCTACCTCCCAGAGACCAGGGTCCTGCTCTTAGATTTCTAGGTAGATTGTGCTATTGCACAAACTCACAAAGTATCACTGCAGAAACCTAAACTCTACTTAATTAATATTATTAATGTACAGTTTTAGAGACTAAGGAAGGCTTCCTTTCCAGTGGCCTGATCACTTCTGACTGATATGAAAGGTAACATTTTCCTCAAATGAGGTAAAAGGATTCTGAATTATTAATCAGTGAGTGACTGAACCAGAATAAAAGAGAGAAAAAAGAAAAAGATGAAGATAATCTTTTTTTTTTTTTTGAGACAGGGTCTCGCTTTGTAGTTCAGGCTGGCTCTGAGCTCACTATGTAGCCCAGGCAAGCCTCGAACTCAGCAATCCTCCTGCCTCTGCCTCCGGAGTGCTGGGATTACAGGCATGAGCCACCACGCCCGGCACTGTGGTATGTGGTATTGATTGTTGGTGGGCGTGAGTCTCCACCCCCAGCATTGTATGTGGTTACCGGGGATCGAACTCAGGACCCGAGGCAAGCGCACCGGAACCACTGACGTAACCCTCCATTCCAAGATGAAGATAATCTTGAGGGATAGAGCTCATGGTGTCTGATTTATTTTCAGCCCCGCAAAAGAGGCCCTCTCTCTAGTGCCAAGAATCATATTTACTAAACTCAGGATCTCCAACTGAAGAGCCACCACTGCCTGCCTGGAAATTGCAAGGTCCTGAATTCAGTCATTGGTAACACACACACACACACACACACACACACACAAATTTCAAACTGGAGAGGGTTAGATAATCCTGCAGTGTTATTTTTATGTAATGTTTTTATATTTACTAAAGAATTTGTCAGCTGTCTTAGCTACTTCTCTTTTTGCTGAGGCAAATACCCAATTACCCGAAGTTAAAGGAGAAGGGGTTTATTTCAACTCACATTTTGTAGAGGTTTCTTACATAGTTGGCTGGCTCCAAAGCAGATGGCAAACGGTATGGGACATGCCAGAGAGGAAACAGTCCATAGCAGGCAGAGAGGAAGCAGCAAGTAGCACAGCAGGGAATCAGCCCTCCCTTTCCCTTTTATCCTTGTATCCAGGGTACAAGCATTTTGAGTGGTGCCACCCACATCCAGGGTGGGTCTTCCCATTACCCACACCCAAAATTATTCTAAACCACTTGGTGGATTGATCTAGTACCATACACCCTTAGCCTCAGAACCACACACACATTCAGCAGGCCTGAAAAGCCCCACCTATCAGTGCATGAGGCTTTGGGAGGATATCTAAACACAAACTGTAACAGTAGCCATTACAATTTTTAACTATGAAAACTGCAGCAAGACATATAGGAAATGTGGATGGTGTAGTGCCTAATGAAAAAAAATCAGGGGGGCCAGAGGGTTGGCTCAGTGGTTCCGGCGCCTGCCTCGCAAGCGCAAGGTCTTGAGTTCGATCCCCAGTAACCACATACAATGCTGGGCGTGGAGACTCACGCCCACCAGGTATCAATACCACATACCACAGTGCAGGGCGTGGTGTCTCACGCCTGTCATCCCAGCACTCCGGAGGCAGAGACAGGAGGATTGCTGAGTTCGAAGCTTGCCTGGGCTACATAGTGAGCTCAGAGCCAGCCTGAACTACAAAGCGAGACCCTGTCTCAAAAAAAAAAAAAAATCAGGGTATGAAGTTGTGTTTTATACTCTAATTCATTATTTAAAGCAAACACATAAAATTGCCAGTGTGAAATACATAAAAATGTTTATAATAGGAATGTAGCCTTATGAGTCACTTGTATTTTTTTATTGTTTTTCCAATTAAGTCCCATACCCATTTTTTTATTTGCTCCAGAAACTATTGCCCTCTGACTTCCTTATTTGATAGTTGCAAATGGAGAAACAGAAGTAGCAAATTGCTCCTATAGCAAATGCTTATAGTTCTTTCATCTTTATTAATTTTTATATTTATTTTTATTTTTTTGAGACAGCCCAGCTCAGGCTGGCCCTAAACTCACTATGTAGCCCAGGCAAGCCTCGAACTAGCAATATTCCTGACTCTGCCCCCAAGTGTTGGGAATGCAGGTGTGAGCCACCATGCCTGGCATTGTGGTATGTGGTACTGATTGCTGATGGTCGTGAGTCTTCATGCCCAGTATTGCTGTATGTGGTTACTGGGATCGAACTCAGGACTTTGTGCTTGCTAGGCAGGCACTGGACCCACTGAGCTAAATCTCTAGCCCAATTTTTACTTTTATTAGTGTGTAGTACATAATGATTATATTCATCATGGGGAGTGAGTACATATACATAACATGTTTAATTGTTTTTTGAGATGTCTGAGAAATTTTAGAAAGTATTTGGGATTTTCAGCTGTATTTCCCAAAAGATAGACTTTAAACTATAAAAAATTAGTTTTAGAGGATTGTGGGGTGGATATGGGAATGAGAAAAAATGAGAATTAAATCATGTCATATAGTGGTACAAATTCCCAGTACTGAGTGTGATCACGATGTGTATTAGAATATATGAATAAAGATAAAATAATTTAAAAAATAGTTTTAAAAAGCACAACAGATTTAATATATATCTTGAGGAAAAAAATCTACTCAGATTCTACTTTCTCAAATATGACTTCGGAAAAGTTATAAGTAGTAATAATGCCCACATTTTATAAAACCCATTAACTAGGTGAAAGGGGGTGGGAGAATATACAGGATTATTGTTCTTCACAAGTGTGCAGAATTCCAAAATGTGCCAGTTTGGAAAAACTTTCATTGAGGTTTTCCAACAGGTACAACGAGCCTGTCAAAATGCTAGTCTGTACTCAGTGCTTGCTGTCTTCAGTGTAGGCCTCCATGATATCAGTCACACTGCTCTTCAAAAATTCTTTAATGTAGCCGGGTGTGGTGGGCTATATTATATACGCCTATAATCCCAGCACTCGGGAGGCAGAGACAGGAGGATTGTTAAGTTTGAGGCTTGCCTGGGCTACATAGTGAGCTGAGGGCCAACCTGAACTACAAAGTGAAACCCTGTCTCAAAAAAAAAAGTTCTTTAATATAAAAGTTTATGGGCTGAGGATTTAGCCCAGTGGTTTTGACACCTGCCTTGCAAGTGCAAGGTCCCAAGTTTGATCCCTTGTCCCCCCCCAAAAAAAAAGGCATAAAAGATTTCTTGGTGCTGATAGGTGGAGGTATGACCAACAATGTGCGATCAACTTCATATGGACATTAAAGTTCATTTCATTGTCAAGAATTTGAACAAGTTGTTCCAAGTTTGGAAGAAGACCAGATTTCACTTTAGACCATGCAGGGACCTGGAGTTATCCCAAACTCACCTGTTGGTGCACACTCGTTCTCATGCTGCTCAAGAAGAAAACCGTTTACATCCTTGGACCTTATTTTCTTGGCCCCATGACAGATGTTAGGAGCTTGCTTGCCAAATAAAGCAAAAATATCCTTGCCAAAAATTATTAAGCCTATTAAAACTGGTTTGGAGGTTGATGCTGTGACCATAAATTGGATGAGGGAGGTATTTCTCTCCTTTGACTCGGATGTCTGGGTCCCGCTGGCTAACAGTCCTCAAGTACTCCTTGAACACCTGCCAGTAACTCCAGGAAACACGAAGTGGGAACTTGAGCATCAGCCCCACGGGGCACTGCATCTTCAATCTCTTGCTGCGCCCACCACCCAGATTGTCTGAGGCCACAAGTGAGCCGGACCACTGCCGACCCCAACCTCAGGAGCAAGGCTGAAGCATCTCTCAACTGAGACGGCCAGCTTGGCGCCCACACATTTAATTCTTTCTGTCTCTTACCCTTCCTTCCCTTCCCTCCCCACCCCTCCATCTCTGGGTCCCCTTCCCATTTGCAAATTGTTTTTAATAATTAAACAAGTTAAAGTTGGACTGAGAGAATGTAGTAACTACTGCTTCGCTTTTTCTAAGTTTCCCGAGAGTATACCTAAGAGTCACTAAATAAACATCCAGCTTCCTGTCACGAAAAAATTGCCAAAATGTTACAGACTCAGTGTAATGTGATTTCTGCACAGCATTTGACGAATCCCTTGTTCAAGGATCTTTGGTTTAAAAATACAAGAAATTATATTCAGATTGAGTTGTGTAAAATGTGAATCCAGTGCCACCGGAGGCACTGGTCATATCCAAAGAGGAAGTTCAGCTGAGGACAGAAGCCAGTGACTGGAACGTCATCTGCATCTTATCAACACCACGTGACCACTTGTCCCTAATCTTTCCTACACATCTGCTTTGTTTCCTCTCTCTCTCTCTCCTCCCTTCACTCTCAAACCTGTCAGCTTCTCCAATCCACACAGTGCAAACACGTTCAGTCCTATAATAACATTTCTTTCTAGTTTGAGCAACTTGGGCCAACTGTACTAAGACCCAGTATTTCTATTTCAAATTCCCAGTTTAGGTTAGGTGTCCACAGCTGGATTTGACTGTTACAGTGAAAGCTGGGGTGAGGTCACATAGTGCAGAATTGGCTGCAAAGGGCCATACCCAGTTGGGGGAGAGTTAAGAGAGGGTATCATAGCTTGGTAGACAACTAAAAAGTCTGTAGGGTATTGCTTTCCCATGACTTGTTAGGATCAAAATGGAAAAATAGAAGTTGGTTAATAGACAAAATAGACTGTAACTATTTGATGCCACAGTCCAGCATGATCAGTCTTGCCAAAGACTCTGGCTCTTCCATCCTGGCAGTCGATCTCCACTCTTATTTAGCAAGGCTCTGTCCAGATCAACATTAACTTTTCATACTGAATTTGTCCTACTTTCCTTAATACCCTTCAATTTCATCTCCTGTCTACATTCTCATCTAAAGATAGATTTTTTTTTTTTTGAGACAGGGTCTCGCTTTGTATTTCAGGCTGGCCCTGAGCTCACTATGTATCCCAGGCAAACCTTGAACTCAGCAATCCTCCTGTTTCTGCCTCCCAAGTGCTGAGGTTACAGACTTGAGCCTCCAAGCTCAGCATTTGTGGTATGTGATACTGATTGCCAGTGGGTGTGAGCCACCGTGCCCAGTATTGTTGTATGTGGTTACAGGGGATTGAACCAGGGATGTTGCCCTTGCTAGGCACTAGCCGCCTGAACCACTCACTGAGCTAAATCTCCGGCCCAAGGATAGATTTCTTAAATGAGAAAAATGGAGTTAGCACTACTTATGTTTATCACTGAACCCACCGACTGACTTCCTTCTATACATATATGTATGATCTTTCTATCCTAGAACAGAGGAGCTGTCTTTATCGTGTACATAAGATCCTTCATCCTCACACCTACTTAGTTTCCTTCTTGGTTGCTGAGAAAAATAGTATTCTACATCCAAAGTTAAGGAGAAAAGGTTTACTGCAGCTCAGTTTATAGAGGTTTCAGTCCATAGTTGACTGGCACCAAGGCAGGGTGGGATGGCAGAGGGGCACTGCAGAGGAGAAACAGTCCACGGCAGAGACAGGAGGCAGTAAAGCAGCAAATGGCAAGCAGCACTCACTAAGCCTGCTTTTCCCTTTTATCCAGTCTAGGCTATCAACCTTTTGAGTGGTGCCACCCACATGCAGGCTGGGGTTTTTGTCTTCAGTAAATCCATTCAGCCACACCTGGAATTACGCTAATTCCAATCTGTGGACTCATTTAGTACCGCACACCCCTAATCCTAGCGTCACATACCATAAATCTGGCCAGGTCTGAAAAACCCCTCCTAAGAGTATGCAAGGCTTTGGCCGGGATATAGGGTGGATGGGGGAGTCGGGGGATAGTGGGGGGCACTTAGATATAAGCCATTTTACCTATGTAAGAAGTTGACTTTGTAATTAGCCCACAACTCCACCCCACCACCAGTTTTTCTTCCTGCTGGATCATCACCATCATCGTCATGGTATATGGGGAAAAAGTCAACATGCACAAACAAGAGCTACATCACCAAGGTTTCCAGCTAGCTGTAGGATTAAACTGTCAGATCAAAAATCCCTCTCATGTTCTAGTGCTTTCTGAGCAAATATTGTGTCATCTGTGAAAAATGTTTTAACAATCTTTACTAATTTTTGGAATTGTAAAAGTAGTTTCCCAAACCAGGCGTGGTCGTACATGCCTATAGTCCTAGCATTCTGGGAGCCTGAGCTAGGGGGAATCACAATTGTGGGAAGACCCTGTCTCAAAATAAAAATTAAGAATTACTCTAGATGATCTCATTCTGACCCTCCTGCCTCCTTCTTATAAAGACTGGTGATTATTTGGAGTCCACTAGATAACTCAGGATCTTCCCATCTCAAAGTGCCACTTGTCACAGAAATGAATATATTCACAGATTTTAGAGACAGAAACATGTTGGAAACAACCCTGTTTGGGAGAAATAATTGGAAGGTCAAATGTAACCAGGCCTTCCTGTAGACAGACTTTGGACTTAACTATGTTGCTAACAATCCTATTTGGGAGAAATAATTGGAGGGTCAAAATTGAACAGTCTTTCCTCCCTGCCTGCCTAGATTTTGGACTCAGTTCACCTTCACCTCTGGTAACAACAAGGATTCTGGTCTCCAACATGCTGTGATGTTTCAGGGTGGAACTACTCCCTGGCCGGTGTCTGCCCTGCCCTCTGAGTCTTTGTTATATTTTGTTACTCTAGAGGTGCTGAATAAAAGTTGTGGCAGGCAGAGTAGCATGGATCAAGCCCAAGCTCAGCTTTCCTAAATCTCACTTCTACCTAGTTATTATTTTACAGCTGTTGGCTCACAGGAGACTAGAACCTAATGCAAAGGTCCTAGTTACGTTCCTTTCCCCCGTTTCCCACAGAAACACCCGTATCTTTGGGCTATAATTCTGCCTACCACAGCAGAGGAAGTTTTTCCTCACGAATAAAGCCTGGTAGAATTTTGAGATTGTTAGTATTCTGCTTCAGGGTAGTCTATCCCCACTTTAATTTTTGAGTTTTACTCTTTCCCGATCAACATCTTAACTTTAACGTAAGAAATCATGCAAGTAAATTCAATTTGCTTTGTAATGTAGCCAACTATATGATCAAACCTTGGGTTTGGTTTCCAGAAATCATCACTCTTACATCAAGACAAGACCCCCCCCCCCACATATCTGGTTCCTTAAGCAGCCCTTGAAGAATTTAAAGCTTTGAGCTTATCTTTTTCTTTCAATTCTCTAGTGTACTTTCAAACAACCAAACTACCACAGTCTTTGTACTTTTAATGTCCACTGTATTATCCCATTGTTGCAGTTTTTTTTTGTCATCCAGAATAATAATAAATTAAACATTTAGTCACTCCAGCCACGACCTACCAAGGCTACTGTCACCCAGGGTGAGTTCATTGATATGTTTAAGTATAAGGGCTCTTAAAGGACCCTAATTCTTACTCTTAACATTCCGAGCCATTTCATCGTGAAACCAGCGATTTCATTGTGAAACCAGTCATTTCATCGTGAAAACCAGTTCTATCATCAATAAGGGGGTCACTTGCAAGGACTGTGGAATGAAGAGATTTAATTTAGGAACTGAGTGTTATAGGGACGTAGAAGCTGGAGGAGTGGACTGAAGCTGCTGTTCAAGGATCAGAGAGGGTTCAGTAATGACTTTGGCTTCAAGCATTGTTACAGTGGAGAAGCTGGTGCTCATGGAGAATGAGGAGCTACCGTGGTGGAGGGGGCGTTGTGTCCAATAAGCTGCCCTTTGTAGCCCCTGTGGCCCCAGCCCAGGTCTTTGCTTAAGTGTGAAGTGCCACTGTGTTTAGCTTCTACCCATGCAAACAGGGAGCTTGTGGAGACATCAGAGAAACTGCAAACTGTCACGAGTCCTGGGAGGAGAGAAGCCTCAGAGGCTGTCACAGAATCCTGACATACAAAGCTCCCTTTCTCTGCCTTTCTATTCTACTGAGTACCTACTGTGCTCTGAATGTTCTTGTTTTCCCCCACATTCCTAAACTGAAATTCTAACTCCCAGGGGGAGTGTGTCCCGAGGTGGAGTCTTTGGGAGGTTATGAGATGAGGGCTCTGCCTTTATAAAGGGAAGAATGAAGCTGGGCGTGGTGACCCACACCTGTGACCCCAGCACTATGCAGGCTAGGGCAGGAGAGTCACTGTGAGTTTGAGGCCAGCCTGGGCTACGCAGTGAGTTCAAAGCCAGCTTGAACTCAAAGTGAGTCCCTAAGGCTTCGAAGATCTGCCTGTCCCTTCTACCACGCGAGGATTTGGGTGAAAGTGGAAGCAGAAAGTGGGCCGTCACCAGGTGCAGAAACTGCTGGCCCCTTCCCTTGGATTCCACCAGCGTAAGAAATAAACCTCTGCCATCTGTAAGCTCCCTAGTCTGTGACACAGTGTTCTGTTACAGTAGTCAGAAAAGAGGACATAGCTCACTGGCAAAGTTTAACCACTGAGCTGTTTACCTGTAGCAACACTCAGATAGGTAGTGCTTTGTTTACCTCCAGTCAGGCCTTCGCTAAACCACCAGGATAAAGCAGACAGGACGCTTTTAGCAAACAATAGTAGTTCTCAGCAAATAGGGCAAATGGACTCAAAATGAAGTGTACATCCCCTTTGGTGCCAAAATTGTCTACACACCTGGGCAGACCATCCTTGGGCATCCAAATCATAAATATTTCACTCAGATTCATTAGCCCCTTCAAAACCTGTATAAGCCTAATGCCTAATTCCTTTGCTAGCTAGTTGCTAACATCTCTCTTTGTTGGTGTTAGCCTATCTGCTCATGGATGAAATCTTTCCTAGCTAGCTCTTACTATCTCTTTCCTGGTTTTAGTCCATCCATACATGGAAGTGATAAATTTGGCTTTTCCTGCTAGCTGCTACAATCTCCTGACTTTATCCCTGTCCACTGGAAAAAAACTTTCAGAGCCTTTTTTTACAAAGCCTATTTTTAACTTTTTTTTTTTTTTTTTTTTTTTTTTTTTT
>PVIC010059125.1:0-10173 GCA_004025085.1 Thryonomys swinderianus | reverse complement strand
GTTTATTCTGACAGTGAACAATTCTTACTTTTTCAAGAAGTGCACATTTTATTTTTTCTGGTTTTACCAGCTTTTTTTCCTTTTCTATCCATTGACCAAAATCATTGTGAACTTAAAATAATTCGTAAAGATTTGCCATCTCCTTAAGCCCTGTTTATAGAACTCACACATCCTTTTACTTCTAAAAGTTTACATCTTGGCTTTAAACTCTACTACTTCAAGAAGTACTTCTCTTAGTGAGTCTTCCTCTTACTCTACACCCTCCTTGAGGACTAGGAACAACTAACACAAGTGACCATTTCTCTGTAGTAGAATTCAGTTCAGGTCAAAAATTGTCAAATACCAATTATCTTCCTGGAGTTAATTTATCTGCATGGCTATTAATATTTTATATAAGTAAGATATGCTAGTTAAATAGTATTATTCCTTAAACAAGTTGCCTTGGTGCTTTAGTGTTTCAGGCAAACTGAGTGTAACATGAAACCAATTCTCTATGAATAATTTCACAGAAAGAGGCTTCCTTTGGTGCTTCAAGTCAAACCTCCATAAGAATCATCCCTGAGAAACTTTGAAAGTAAGGAAATTGACTTAGAATGGACAAGTATAGTTCACACATGAACTTGTCAATCAGAGGAGATTGAGGAAGGAAAGATTTTTACATTTGAATTTTGTATAAATATGTAACATGCTTTGATATTATTTCTCAATATACTGTTTTTTAAAAAAAATGACTATTACCTACAGCCTAATCCTCAACTCTTTGAAGTGAATTTTTCCCTAAAAATACCTAAAATGAGACTTTGAACAAATTCAAACACCTTCTTCTTGAATAGATAATACATATTAAAATCTTATCATAACATTTTCTTAAAATCACATGCATTCATTATAAACTTATCAAACTTCTAAAAGGCCTGTTATAGCATTTGCCTTGTAGGTGACTCAGAAGATCTTGACATATGTAAAAGTCTATCCAATGTGTAAAGGCTTAGACTCTTTTCCTTTCTATGATAGAATGATCAATAAGATTAAATGCCCAATATTTGCTAAACTATATCAAGTGCCTGGATAAAGAAGATGTGTTTTTTTTAATAAAATGGAGTATTGGGCAGGAGGGTTAGCTCAGTGGTTCTGGCACCTGCCTTGCAAGCGCAAGGTCCTGAGTTCAACCCCCGGTAACCACTTACAATGCTGGATGTGGAGACTCACGCCCACCAGCAATCAATACAACATACCACAGTGCCGGGCGTGGTGGCTCACGCCTGTAATCCCAGCACTCGGGAGGCAGAGACAGGAGGATTGCTGAGTTCAAGGCTTGCCTGGGCTGTATAGTGAGCTCAGTGCCAGCCTGAACTACAAAGCGAGATCCTGTCTCAAAAAATAAATAAATACAAATAAAAAGAAAAAATTAAATGGAGTATTACTCTACCATAAAGAATGAAAAATTTGGGACATTTATGTGCAAATGGACACACCTTGAGGACACACTAATAATGAGATGAATAGGTCGTACATATGTAAGTACAGTATCTTTTCTCTGTTATGAGAACCTGTAGATATAAATGAGTTCTAGAATGTATGATAAAACTTGTGAAATAGGAAATATTCAAAGGGGGGTGGTAGGGGAAAGTAATGATGGGAAAGAATAAATATGATTTGAAAAGTAAAAGAAAGCACATGTATATAGGGAGTGGGGGGTTGTAGGGTGGATTGGGATATGGGTAAAAATGAGAATTAAATTCTGTTATATACTGGTACAAATTCCCCAATGTGGAGTGTGATTGTGAGGTGTATATAAAATGTAGCAATGAAGAATTCAATTAAAAAGAATATATCAAATGCTATTAATTGACTGTATTACTTTAATTAAGTCTACACTCATTCTGAGTATTAAGGATAATTTTCAAATCTCACAATTTAGAAATACACAAGAGTTTTTTTTTTTCTTTTTTTTGAGACAGGGTCTTGCTTTGTAGTTCAGGCTGGCCCTGAGCTCACCATGTAGTCCAGGCAAACCTTGAACTCAGCAATCCTTCTGTCTCTGCCTCCCAAGTGCTGGGATGACAGGTGTGAGCCATCACGCCCGACACTCTGGCATGTGGTATTGATTACTGGTGGGCGTGAATCTCCATGCCCAGCACTGTATGTGGTTACCGGGGATTGAACTCAGGACTGTGAGCTTGTGAGGCAGGCGCCAGAACCACTGAGTAACCCTCCGGTCCAACAAGAATATTTTTATACAGTCATTTCCTATACTGAACTCATTTCACCTTGCAGATTTAAATAAATAGGATATTTAGATTTAGAGCATTAAAATATTTACCTAAACTTGTGTGTACTGGAATTTGGAATTTTTTCTGTCATTTGGAACATTTTAATGCTAATGTTAAATCAAGAAACGTACATAATCGGTTTGAACATCATGCTTCTTTGTCCCAAGTTCAAATTAAGAAAATAATGCCTCAAGAAAAGCCAGGCTTGAAACCTACTTCTTGTCATACAGTCTTCATGAGGAATTTGTATTTTATCAGTTTCTGTGGGGCAATATTACCTTAATTTAGATTGGAGGAAATAAAGGATTTGGCCTTAAAATTCCACTACTTTTGCAGAAGTAGCTCTTTATCATTCACTTAATTTAAACTAATATTTGGCCAAAATGTATCTAGTTATCATAATTTTGCATATGTATTGTAATATTTTCCTCTAACTAAGTGTAGTGGGGGACCAAAAGGAGCAAAACAGTTAAAACCCTTAAACAACACACAACTCTAAATGTCACTCGTCAACAAGAGAAATCCAAGTTAAATATGTTCTTTCCTCTGCAGGAGTTCACAAGATAACAAGAAACCTTGTAGTCCAAGGTCCCTTCCTCCCTCCTGGTGAGTCTTGACTACCTTCTGTAAAGCAGATATAAATATAGATGAGGGTGTATATATAGATATATACTTAGATGTGTATCCATATCAACTTCTTACCTGAGGTTAAAGTCCTTCTATAAGCCAGAGTAAGTTGTCTTGTTAAAACTACAGCTGTAAACATAGCTTAAACACAATATAGGTTCTAAATGACCCATGAGGTGTTAAATGATCCAGAGAAAGATGTAGTTTAGATAATAGCATTTGCTGCACACAGTCTTTTTCCAAGTCCTGAAAGTCCTTAAAACAATAACAACAACAACAATAAAAATCAGTCTCTCTTTGCTTGCAAAATTCTTCTCTTGGAAGCTCACCCTCTTTCTTCCTTGCAAGTGTACTCTGTTTGAAATAAACTTTCATCTTTTTATATTATATTTTAATTGGTAAAATTATTTTAACATACCTGGCCCTTCATTCATCTTGCACGGCATTAAGAATGGAAAATTGGCAATAAAATAATATTTATTCATCCACTTACATGCTCTCTTAAGGTAGATTTACTTGATAAATCTAGTAGAAATCTTTGCTACCGAATATTGTCCCACATAGTATAAGATGACAAGCAGCGGGGCCAGAGGATTAGCTCAGTAGTTCTGGCGCCTGCCTCTCAAAGGCAAGGTCCTGAGTTCGATCCCCGGTAACCACATACAATGCTGGGCATGGAGACTCACGCCCAGCAGCAATCAATACCACATACCACAGTGCTGAACGTGGTGGCTCACACCTGTAATCCCAGCACTCGGAGGCAGAGACAGGAAGATTGCTGGGTTCGAATCTTGCCTGGGCTACATAGTGAGCTCAGAGCCAGCTCAAACTACAAAGCAAGACCCTGTCTCAAAAAAAAAAAAAAAAAATGATGAGCAGCGGTGCAATAGAGCCACTAAGAAATCTAGAGACCTAGAACTGCACACTTCCTATGAAAAGCACGTTATCAGGAACCCAAATAATATTTTGTAGATGAAAGTCAGACTTAAATTGGGATATAGGAAACATAGTACCAGAAAGCGGAAGTCAGGCAAACAGCATGAAAAATAATGGCCATTCATGACATGTTATCTAGAAAAGCGAAGGGATGGAAGGAGTAATGAGTGATAAGAGGGGAGGGAATGAAATGAAATAAGATGTCTTTATTATGTACATGTCCTAATTTCCCACCATGAATAAAATTATGTTGTGCATATATGTAGTGAAAAAAAATCATAAATAGGAAAAACTGTCCAGCTAAGACAGAATGCTTAGAAAGGGTACACAGCCCAGAGATGGGGAGCTGGGAAATAGACAAAAATGGAAGACTCCATAGTGAGGAAGCAACATAGAAGGATTTGAATTGAGACACATCATTCCTAAATTTTAAAACACAAAAAAGTAGTAAAAAGAGCCAATCTTCTAATATTATGATTTAGGAAAAATATTAAAATAATGACAAAATTTAGGAAAGTGAAGTTTATGAATACAACAGAACATTGATGTCATTAAAACTAGAGTATACCATAGATTTTAACTTGAAAAGCACAAAACAGTGACAGTGTGAATATGGAATAGGAACATAAATTGATATTGATAATAAAGATATTAATATCTTCATCTGGACTTTCATCTTTTTAGAAAACAAATAGGTATGTGATGTAATATGGACAGCTAAGTGACATAGAAATATTTAGGCCTCCAGACAGAGCTAGGCCTTTGAGGGAGTGAGTGCAGAGGTTCAGAACATATTACAACTGGCTGGTGGTGAATCTGTTGATGCCCAAACGTCAAGATGTTTAACCATGCAGATGGTAAAGGGCGCATCAGCACTGGTACCCTTCTTCACTAACGATGCATGTTGCCTTTCCTAAGTGTCTCCTGCACCAGACAGATAATCTGAAATACCAAGTGCCTTCCCACAGTGCCCAGCTTCATCTCTCACCCAGGGAGAATCTGTATCACCCTTCAAACTATGAGCAAAAGTGAGAATGAAAACAGGCTTTGTAGAAGAGAAGCCTCTTACCCTTCGATAGCAATGAAATGATAGAGTCCATTTCATGGATTTTTTTAATACTATTTCCCAATCAAATACATTGAAAATATGGCACAGCTGATAAATTGTGTGAGGATACAAAGTATAATAT
Organism: Thryonomys swinderianus; assembly: GCA_004025085.1. Taxonomy (NCBI): domain Eukaryota; kingdom Metazoa; phylum Chordata; class Mammalia; order Rodentia; family Thryonomyidae; genus Thryonomys; species Thryonomys swinderianus. The sequence goes on along the minus strand of PVIC010059125.1, from coordinate 5,147 downwards.
CTAAATTGAATTGTTAAGACAATTAAGACTCTACACAATTGGTTTTAACCATGAACAAGGTATTAAAGTAATACTTAGGATTTAGAGTCTTCAAGACAGCTCTTCAAAATTCACTTCAGTAAATACTGTTTCTTTGTTTTTGAAGTTCAGAGGCAGATGTGAGGGCCTGGCACACCAGATCTAAACACTTAGCCAAGCAGCCAAATCCACAGCTTCCTTTCAACATTCTTTACTCATTTAATGTGAACAATCTGTGAAGTATTATGGAGAAGTCAAGAATTCTCTTCAATATGTGTTTTTATTCTGATTCTATAGATGAGTGAAGCTAAGGTGTGTATAAAGTATAACCAAGCAGCAAATATGAGGTTTTTAACATAAAAATTTCATTTGATCCATTTTTATTTTAGCAATACATGACATAGTATAACTCGCATTAACATATAAATGACCATCACATGACATGATAGAGAATAATGTATCACCTTGACCTTGTGCCTCTTTCTTTTCTTGTGTAGTTTGACTCTTGCTCAGTGAGACAAAGGTGCATGTTTCTACTCACAAACAGATTCTGGGTAGTTATATGTAAATCCATGTGAATTCAATATATTTCAGTACTTTAATGAAAAATAAATGGTTTTTGTACTGCAAGTCCATTTCACCATGGAATCATCTCATCTATAATTTTTTTAAAATTACTATTCCAAACATTGTTGCTTTTTATTTTTACAACAATCATGTATTACAGAGTATTATAACTATATTGTGAATGAGAAAATTTAGATTCTTGGTCTTCTGAGATGTAGACTTGGAAATGGATACGAGGGCTGGGGACGCAGCTCAGTGGCCTGTGGCTGCCTGGCAAGTGCAAGGAAGTCCCAAGATCATTTCCAGAATGATCTTTTATGGAAAGAAAAAAGACAAGAAATTATAACTTTTGATGCCAGTTTCCAAGCCAAGTGTCACTGAAAGTTTCTCACCTCCTCAAAATTTCATGGTTTTGTTTTGTTTTGTTTTTCCCCCAAAACACTTCATGGAACAAGAAGATGAGAAAGAAGATATTTTGCTTTTGTCAGATTAAGGTTTTTGGAATGTTTAATTGAACTGAACGTGTTAAGCTTTGGAAATTTTGCAATTTATTTTCTCAATCCCACTTGCAGAGTGCTTCCAGGTTAAGCTTGTGGGCACAGCCATGGCATGGAGTTTTCCCTGAATTCAGTCTGAAATAAAGTCGGACTGTCAGCCAGCAGGGCGCAGACGTGGAGAGTGGCTTTTCTGCTCTCACACGTTGATACACACATTGATACACAGTGTCGGTCACTGGGCACTGACCGACACCTTCAAAATCCCAGTGAACATTGTTCCCAAGACTGCAGCGTGGGGGGCGGAGTGCCCCCTTCAACAGGAGGCTTGCATGTTCATAGGCCGAACAGACCCACTCAATAAACTCAGCACTGATTTGTTCTCCCCCATGAGATAAAAAGGAATCACTTAGTAAAAAGAATAGTCATATTAAGTGTGCCATGATTCCCGGGGTCGCCAGGACTCCTAGAAAGCAGAATCTGAAAAAAGACTTATGTTAAAATATTGCATGGCATAATGCATTGAAGGGAGGAGGAGTGAGGAATACCTGTGCTACGAAAAAAAAAAAAAAAAAAAAGGACCTGGTGTTGGGGCAGAGGAGGGAGGCTATACAGACAGGAATGGGTGGTTGCATAATAGAGGTCTGTTCCTTCTAGAAGGCAATCCTGAAGAGGCGCAGCAAACCCAGGTCAGGAGCGGCCCAGCACAGGGGGAGAATTGCACACTATTGAGTAGAGGTTCTTCCCGTGGCCATAAGCCTAGCCGAATTAGGAAATGCAAAAGCTATCTTTAGTGTCTCTACTGTGATCTCATCAGAAAAGCCTCCAGGAAGGAAGCAAAAGAAGCTTTCAACATGAACTCAAGGGTTGCAGCAGCAATCACCGAGATAAAGCTGCGGGCAAGATTGTATGGACCGCTCAGGAGAATCTCCATAGCGAGCGCTCTGGCAGCACCAGGGCTAAGGAGCTCTTGTGGACGCTGTTTCATCAGGGAATCCCACGACGGGAACAGGAAAGGTCCAGTTTGTTTTAGGCAAGAATGCAAAATGAAAGAATTGGAAATGGAAATGGGTCCCTATTGCGGCTTTGGCTCCAGAAGGCATCCGCCTGTCTCCTCCTCTCACTGCCAAGTCCCCCGCCCCTCAGCCTGAACCTTCCCTCGCTCACCTCCATCGTCCCTTGCTCCCCAAAAGTGGTCACAAGGTGTACACCTGTTTTACGCTTGTCCACCTAGGAGTGTCTTAATTATGCATTTACTGATTAATCTTTTGTGCCTGGGCATTTTTTCACTGACCTACTGTTTATCAGCAGTCAACATTCTTTTTTTTTTTGTTTTGTTTTTTTGTGGAGACAGGGTCTCACTTTGTAGTTCAGGCTGGCCCTGAGCTCACTATGTAGCCCAGGAAAGCTTCAAACTCAGCAATCCTCCTGTCTCTGCCTCCCATGTGCTGGGATTACAGGCGTGAGCCACCAACCCGGCACTGTGGTATGTGGTATTGATGGCTGGTGGGTGTGAGTCTCCACGCACAGCACTGTATGTGGTTTCCAGAGATTGAACTCAGGACCCTGCGCTTGCGAGGCAGGCACTGGAACCACTGAGCTAACCCTCCAGCCCAGCAGTCAACATTGTTAATAGAAAACAGACCCAATTATTGTATGGATGGCCAATATGGAAACCTTCTATGCCTACTAAATCATCAATATTAAGAATCTCCAAGTGAGCAGGGGCAGACATGGTTACACGTTAAGTGGAAGCATTTCCCATACCTTGGAGGAAAGTGCTTTTTGATTCTAAAACTCCAAATGAGAGTAACAACTGTGGATATGAGACACATACGTTCAATCAAAAACCTGAAGATGATGGTGAGAAGGGCTAATATTACTTTTAAAGCCCATAACTTTAGGTATATAAAGACCATGGCACATGTCAGGTATTATTTGATCATATATTTGAAGTCATAGAGAATAACATCACTATGTTCAAGAAGTTCTTAAAGTATCACATGAGCTCAGTATTCCATAGGTCCTTCCATGTTCTGATAGAACATGTCCTCGTGAGTTTCATGTTATATGAAATGCCATTGATCATGCTGCTATGAATCTGTTACAGTACTTCTTTTACCATAAAACTTGTTTTCCCATGGCGATCAATGTCACAAGTGATGTTATGTGAAAAGACTACACTTTTGTAAGATTCCCAGGAGAAAATAACAGTGATTCTGGGAAAAGTGGTTGATTAAGGAGCCAAGTCCATATGCAGAACTGATGTGAACTAGGAAGCCCTGGGGTGAGACAAACAGCCACAGGACTCCTGCTTACATCCGTGTTCTCTGGCTGAAACTGCCAGGAAGGAGCGAAAGCTCACACAGAAGTTTCTACCACAATACCTTACATGAGTAAAGTGCTGTGGATGTTCAGTGCAAGGTTCTAGGTATTAATGGAAAGGACAAAAGCTCTTAAAATTATTGAGCTTTGACTTTTAACCCATCTAAAAGATGCTTGAGAGATTTGACTTCATTTAAACCTGTTAGTTTGCTTGTGATAAAGTTTCTTATAAAAATTTACATTGTTCAACTTCAGTGATAATTATATGCATGGAAAAATAAAGTGAATTAATAAAATTTTTATTTTAAAGAAGGTAAGAACAGTTTTGCAACACATATCCTAAGCAACCCTAAGAGAAGTTACAGTGAATTGCTGGGTTCATGCCATTTCTGCTTATTAACTAAACCTCAGTCCAATTTGAGGATATTTAGAAAAATATTCACATCTCTATCAGGGAAGGTTAAGTTATAAAACTTCTCAAGCCAAGGACAGTTCTCTGAAATGCCACAAGCACAGAATTATCTCTGTAAAGCCATATTCCATGTCAGCGAATCCCATCCAATAGTTCAAAGAGAGGGTAGCATTGTGTCAGAGTGGTCTGGTTTTATCTTGTTAAACTCTTGGTGACCAACTGCCTTATTCATGGCTTTGTGTTGTTGGGTATTATACAATCAAAACATCCTGCCATTTCAAGAGTTGCCAGTTGTCTTTTTATAGGAAGAATTCAGCTTGTGATAGAAGTCAGACTCCATTTTTTTCTCAAGTATTTCCCACATTACTCTTAGGCTGACTTGTCAATAAGGATATTGTGGAGAACATGGTTATTTCTTATGCTTAGTTGCTGCTACATTACTTATAAAGAATAATTCTTAAATGAATGAGCCAACAGAGTGCCCATATTTACTTTCAGACTTCAGAATGATTTATTGTGGTTACATAAAAGGAGTCAAAATTGGAAAAGGAATTTTAGCGTTTCTTTCTTCACATCATAAATTAATTGCTTCATATTTGAAAAGGAAAAGTGTAGAGAGATGAATATAGAAAGTAAAAGCATGGAATATAGAAAGTAAATGTGTGGAATGTAGAGAGTAGAATATAGAAAGTAAAAGTGTGGAATGTAGAGAGTAGAATATAGAAAGTAAAATTGTGGAATGTAGAGAGTAGAATATAGAAAGTAAATGTGTTAAATGTACAGAGTGGGATATAGAAAATAAAATGTGTGAGCGGACTGCGGAACGTGCAGCGGGCGGAACGGACCCAGCAGCCCCGGGCCCGCCGTGCCGTGCTTCTGGCGGACTGAGGTACGAGCAGGGTCAGACCGGACCCAGCAGCTCCGGGCCCACCATGACGTGTTCCAGGTGGACTGAGGTACGAGCGGCGGGCGGACCAGACTCAGCAGCTCCGGGCCCGTCGTGCCGTGCTTCCAGCGGACTGGGGAACCAGCCTCGGGCAGACCGGACCCAGCGGATACGGCCCCGCCGTGCCATGCTTCCAGTGGACTGAGGGAGCAGCACGTGGACCCGGCTGCAGGGTGCAGGCCATTCCCAGTGGACTGAAGGCCGCCCACCAGCCCACTGTATCCCAGAGCTGTGCAGTGAGGAGTCAGACATAGAGGTAACTCATAAGCTCAAAGTATCCAGTATAGAATCTAACAAACCTTTTTATCTTATTTACTGTGTTTAATACCGATATTGGCATTTATTGTATTATGGTAACAAACATGATGTGATTGTTCTGCTCAAA
>PVIC010059124.1:0-10201 GCA_004025085.1 Thryonomys swinderianus | reverse complement strand
GCCTAAGCCAATGTCTCCAAGAGTTTTACCAAGCCTGTTTACCAGCAGGCTTATTGTTTCTGTTTTAATGTTTAAGGCTCGTATCCACTGTGAGTTTAGTTTTGTGCATGGTGAAAGAGATAGGTCTAGCTTTAGCTTTTGGCAGGCTAGAGCCCAGTTTTTCCAGCAACATTTGTTAAAGAGGCTGTCTTTCTTCCATATGTATTTTTCTTTATCCGTTTATCTGCCAACAATTATACTGATTCCATATCATAGCGGCTTTGAATACTGATGCAGTGAACATGAGAGTACAGATACCTCTTTGAGATACTGATTTCAGTTTGTTAGGATATTATATACACACAGAGGTGGGATTTATTATATACACACAGAGGTGGGATTGATGAATCATACAATAGCTCTATTTTTAATTTTTTTTTTTTTGCTTTTTGGAGACAGGGTCTTGCTTTGTAGTTCAGGCTGGCCCTGAGCTCACTATGGTGCCCAGGCAAGCCGCCGCGAACTCAGCAATCCTCCTATCTCTGCCTCCCAAGTGCTGGGATTACAGGCGTGAGCCACCACGCCCAGCATTATATGTGGTAACCGGGGATCGAACTCAGGTCCTTACGCTTGCGAGGCAGGCGCCGGAACCACTGAGCTAACCCTCCGGCCCTCTATTTTTAATTTTTTGATGAGCCTCCATACTGTTTTCCATAATAGCTGTGTTGCTTTACATTCCCAATAACAGTCCACAGGGTTCCCTTCCCCCACATCTTTGCCAGCATTTGTGTCTTCTGGCCTCTGGATGACAGTCACTCTCACAAGTGTGAAGTAATAGCTCATTGTGCTTTTGATTTGCATCTTCCCAGTGATTAGGAGCAATTACATATTTTGATATACTTGTTACTATTTGTAGAGTTTCTGTTTAGAAATATCCAAATTGGGTAGGGGAATGGGAAAAAATGAGAATTAAGTTGTGTCATATACTGGTACAAATTCTCAATGTTGAGTGTGATCATGATGTATATATAGAATGTACCAAAAAGATTTTTTTTTTTGAGACAGGGTCTCGCTTTGTAGTTCAGGCTGGCCCTGTGCTCACTATATATCCCAGGCAAGCCTCGAATTTAGCAATCCTCCTGCCTCTGCCTCCCAAGTGGTGGGATTACAGGCATGAGCCACCATGCCTGGCACCAAAAAGATTTTTTTAAAAAAAGAAATATCTATTTAAATCCTTCAAGTTATTTGTTTTCTTGCTGTCGCTTGTGTTCCTTCTGTTAAGAGTATTAAGTGCTTATCAGATGCAAAGCTTGCAAATATTCTGTCGTGTCCCTTAGGCCGTCTGTTCACTCTGTCGATTTGCTGTGGGGAAGCTTGTAAGTTGCTACGATCCCATGTGCCTATTTGAGCTCGGCCTTTGGGGATCTATTGCACAGATTTCCCAGTGAGACACAGGAGAAACGACAGGCCTGCTGAGTGCCTCAGATTTGTAGGGCTCCTTTCAGAGCACGGAGGACTTGTGGGCTGCGGGATCACTGAAGATGCCAACCTCCCTGTGCTAGACTACCAGTTTTACAGGACATTCGTCCAACAGCAAAAGCAGGGTCAAAAGCACGATGGGTCCTTGGGAAAGCTGTGTGCACTCTGCTCCTGCCCAACTTTTACCAGGAAGCAGCAGCATCTCAGGAAATACTGTCCGATGCACAGAGGGGTGACCTCGTGACCTCGTCACGCCGCAGTCTGGTGTGTGCAGCCTCAGACCCTGGTGGGGCTGGGAGCTCGGGACCCACTGGACCCCTGGGTGGACTAGGGGGGTGATGTGTGCCACAAGGTGGAGTTACTTTGGCTCAGGTTCAGAGGACAGTTCTCACCACGGAGTCATATCCAAAAGATCACTGCCCACAGCTACGCCAAGAAAACTTTCACTATGTTCTCTTCTAGGAGTTTTACAGTTGTAGCTTTTACATCAAAGTCTTTAATCGAGTCTGAGTTGATTTTTGTGGATGGTGTGAGACGAGGGTCCAATTTCATTTTGCATGTGGTTGGCCAGTTCTCTTGGTACTGTCATTTGAAGAGACTCTCCCTTTCTCATCCTCAGTTCTTGGTGCCACAGTCAAAGATGAACTGACTGTAAAGGTCCCCAAAAGACATTCCCAGCATGTGTGAGCTGGAAGTACAAAACAGCACTGATGCCCCTGGCCTGGGCCACTGAGAGGAAGACAAAGTCACCCACCGAGTCTTACTGCTTCCAGAGAGACTCTCACAGTTCCAGGGCTAAAGGAGGAAACTTTTTGTTATCAGTGGTGCCCATTAAATCCAGGCCCTTGTGGATGCTACCAACCAGGTGCCCTGCCACTGAGCTATACCCCCAGCCCAAGAGTTTCTAAATGAACAGAAAGCACCAATTATTATCAGGAATTGTGCAGAGTGCTGGATACGGGAAGGGGGGCATTGGCAGGAAGCTGAGAGAGACAAACCCATAAACAGGGCTTGTGACCCAAGACCCAGGTGTTGGGTCCGTGCTAGAGGCTGGCACCAGGCAAACCAAGAAGAAGAGTCTTGATCCCAGAAGGGGGAAGACAGCAGGGCTTCCAGAGCACCTCAGAGCTTACCACCCGAGTCAGCCACTGACCGTGGCTCGGACACCAGTGTCTTCCTGGCACTGGGTACTCCGGGGTGGGGGGCTCTGCAGACAGGGCACAGTGCTACCGGACAAAGACTCCAGAACCAGAGTATGTGGGTTCACGTCTTGACTCTCACTCTTTGGTACTTATACTCTTAGACCTCAGGGTCCTCCTCTGAAACGGAGGTATCACAACACCTCAGCTTGAAGAGGATTCCATGAGATTGTGTGCCTCAAGCACTTGCACTGATGACAGGCATAGGGCAGGAGTCAGGGAGGCACCAGCTGTTACACTTTAACCTTTTTTTTTTTTTTTTTTTTTTTGCTTTTTGGAGACAGGGTCTTGCTTTGTAGTTCAGGCTGGCCCTGAGCTCACTATGGTGCCCAGGCAAGCCGCCACGAACTCAGCAATCCTCCCGTCTCTGCCTCCCGAGTGCTGGGATTACAGGCGTGAGCCACCACGCCCAGCATTATATGTGGTAACCGGGGATCAAACTCAGGCCCTTACGCTTGCGAGGCAGGCGCCAGAACCACTGAGCTAACCCTCCGGTCCCTACACTTTAACCTTTGCAAGGCCCTTGCCAGCTCAGGGATGTTAAAGGCCCATTTTGCAGGGAAAGACACTGAGGGCTGGAAAGAAAGGTCTCCCTGGGCCCTGGAAAGAACCCGCCCTCTGCTTGGCTCTCTCTTGCACCACCCATCCCAAGACAGAAGCGCAGACCTGGCCATGCCCTGATGATGCCCATTTCCCTCAGCCCGGCAGAGAACTCTCATCCTCCAACCGCAGCGCTGCTATCTGGGAGGCAGAGGAACTAAAGCTGGAGGTCGGGGCCTGCGGGGTCTCCTCTGCAGGATGGGTTTTGGGAGGCGAAAACGCAGCTCCCCCCTCTATCTTACTAAATCCTGCTGGCTGGATGCAAATTGCTCTTTCACGCTGAGGCGAAAGAACGCTGGTGGGCGGGACGCAGCGACTGGCCACTCAGCCAAGTGAGGAGGAGCAGAGGAGCGGCGAGGAGCGAGGGGGGGCAACAGCCAGGACACCCAGCAGCCCACAGCAGGCAGCCGGGACCCACCTCCCCCCTCCATCCCAGCTCTGGCGAAGGCTTTGCAGAGTGTGGGTCCAGCCAGCTGGACAGGAGGGGCTAGAGAGCGGACAACAGGGCAGAAGGTGGTAGAGAGGCTGCTGGGTCATTTCTTTTTCTTTCTTTTTTCCTTCCTCTTTTTGATTTTTTTTTTTTTTTGCTTTTTGAGACAGGGTCTCGCTTTTGTAGTTCAGGCTAGCTCTGAGCTCACTATGCAGCCCAGACAAGCCTCAAACTCAGCAATCCTCCTGTCTCTACCTCCCAAGTGCTGGGATTACAGGCGTGAGCCACCACGTCCGGCATTGTGGTATGCGGTGTTGATTGTTGGTGGGCGTGTCTCCACGCCCAGCATTATATGTGGTTACCGGGGATCGAACTCAGGACCTTGCGCTTGTGAGGCAGGCGCCGGAACCACTGAGCTAACCCTCCGGCCCATCTTTTTGATTTTTTTGAAACAGGTTCTCACTAGATAGTTCTGACTGACCTTAAACTCACACTATGTAGCACAGGCTGGCCTTGAACTCGTGGTGATCCTCCTGTCTCTGCCTCCTAAGTGCTGGGATTACAAGTATACACCACCACACCTGACACGGGTGATCTGTTCACATCTTTCAACAGGGTCTGCTGCTATGGGACCCTCGCCTGCATTCTTTCTGAGCTCACAGAGGTCGAAGGGCCGCAGGCAGGGGCCTGGACTCTTGCTTCTCCAGGTGCTGCTCCCTGTCAGAATCCCTCCTAGCAGCCTCCCTTCCCCACCGTCTCACCAGGACTGTGGACCGCCGTCCGGCCGTGCAAGGGAGGGCTCGGGCTGGCCTGTGAGTGTGGACGTCGTCCGCGGCCTCTGAATGGCTCTGTCCACGGCGGGTCCGCAGGGTGAGGTCATTGGGAACACAGCGGCCTGGGGTTCCTGGTATTCGTTCGGGCGTTGTTAGAACACAGCACCACAAGGCGGGTGGCCTGAAGCAACAGCAGTTGCTGCCTTATACTTCCGGAAGCAGGAAGCCCCCAGATCAAGGTGTTGGCAGGGTCCTGCCCCTGCAAGCCATGGGGGCCAGAAGTTCTGACCCTCCTCGGCTAGGAGCTGCCTCGCTCTAATCTCCGCCTCCGTTGTCACCTGGCCATCTCCTCCGGGGTCTCTTCTTCCCCATGAGAACCCCAGCTAAGGGGGCCTAACTCCCTGGTATAATCTGATCTTAACTAGTGACAGTGACTCCATTTCCAAAGAAGGTTCTATTCCAAGGGCTTGGGGGGGGTGAGTACTTCACCCTATCTCTTTGGGGGGACAGAATCCAATCCCTAACACTATCTCTGCCATTCGTTAGCTTTAGGCTGCCCCCAAGTCACATAAACTGCGTTTTTGTTTCTCCAACTGTAGGAAAAAATACCAGGGTGTGCCGACTGAGCTCTAGAACGTCCCCCAAAAACCTTGGGCGTTCAGAGGGCGGAGGGGTTTGACTCCCTCCCTGGGTCCTCCCACCCCTCCGCCTGGTCCGCGCCATGAGGTGAGCCGCTGGCCTCCACATCCTCCGGCCAGGCCCTGCCGTCCTGCTCTGGACTCGGCTGGCCGGAAGTGGTGGGTGTCCAGAATTGCGTCTCAGCAACAAGGACAGTGACGAGGGACAGGATGATACTGCTAGAGAGAGACGTAAGCAGGGTCACGAGCGGGGGGCCCACGGAGGCCGCCGCCTCCCACCGGCGTTCTCCGGGTTCCCAGAGCTCTCGCGGCAGCTCCCCGTGCTCCCTGCGCGCCCCAAGCAGCCCCCGCCCGGGCTGCTCTGTAGGAGGGCGTCTGTCCGCACTAGACATCGATTTTGTATCAATAAAAGATCACCCCCGAACCTCTGAGAAAGGTAGGGTTACGGGTCAATTATTTAAGAGCAAGGGCCAGCGACTGGGCTGGGAGCCGGAGGAGGGCCAAGTGAAGGGGACTCAACCCCAGTCCTGCCGGTCTCAGAATGACCCTGCATTACGCGCAAATCAATCTTCCCGGGGCAGTTTCCGGTTGCCCGGACCGAGCCGTCTCTCCTCTCTCACCGCCCCCGCCCCGCGCTCCCCGGCAAGGGGTGAATTTCAGCGTTGAATTCGCTGATGCTGCCCGCGTCCTCCTGCCGACCTGTCCTGCTACCTTCTGCCTTATTCACCGCCGCGCTGCGTCGGCCAGAGACTCAGTTTTCCTCCAGGTCTCGGCTCAGAGCCCGCGTTGACTCTGCGTGCTCCCGGGTGTGTGAAACTCGCCCCCCACCCCGTCCCATCCCCCACAGCCTGAGCCTCCACTCACTCAGCACCTCCCAAACTTTAATCACCTGGGATCTTGCTACAGGCAAATTAAGGGTCTGTGCCCCCCCCCCCCGCCCCTCCGTGTGCGGCTTCCCCGAGGGCCGCCAGAGCTGGGTTTGTCCTGGGTACAGCGACCCGCGCTCCTCACAGGATCCCGCTGCTTCTGTTCTGCCCAGAACACCAGGAAGGGGGCTCGCCAGTGGGGGGACGAAGCCTGCTTTCTTTTGTCCTTTCCCTGTCCCTACTCCCCCACTGTCCTGTACCCACCCCCCCACAACCCCACCGTATCAGGGATCGACTCCAGAACCTTGGGCTTGCCAGGCAGGCTCAGTGCCACTGAGCCACATCACCAGCCCTTTCCCTGTGCCAGGAGGAGCTGTGGCTGGCGTCTGGCTGTGAGACTTCTGGGAAGATGGAACAGGGCTTGTCCCCTTCAAAAGCCATGTCATCTAGTTCCTACTGTGACGCACCAAGAGGGAAGCCTGTCTGCGGCTGAGTACTGGTGAATCTGTAAGAAGTTACAGGAACCAGACACACATATGAGCACGTCCTGTTCCGCCATGGAACACCCTAAGCCACTTCGCTTCTCTGCCAGCTAGAAAGCCGTGGCCAGATGTGCCCCCAATCCCAACCCTAGATCAGAACTGTGAGCCAGAATAAATCCCCTTTCTTGCTAACATACCCAGTGTGCGGCACCATGTCATTAGCAATACAGAGTGAACAAAGATAATGTTACTTCGAAGTCCCTCCCTCTTGGGTCTTGAAAACCTATGCACTGGAGGCTGCGTCAAAGAGAAGCCAGAATTTCCCAAGGTCAAAGAAGAAATGAGGAACTAAGCTGTCTTTACTGAATAAGGGCCCTCAGATGTCACAGTATCTGAGGTAAGGGTCAAGGATACGTCTCCCTTTTTAAAGAAATCTAACACCGGATAAATCAAATCACTGCTGCTAGCCACCCTGATTTTTCTCCTGAAAAGCTTTCTCTTTTGTGCTGGGGGTTGAACACAAGACCTTCACTCCCAGCCTTTCTCATTTTTTTGAGACCCGATCTTGTTAAATTGTTAAGTTGCCCAGTCTGAATTCAGACTTGTGATCCTCCTGCCTCAGTCTCCCAGAGTGCTGGCATGACAGGGACGCACCACGGTGCCTGGCTTTTTGAGACACTGTTGACTTTGCAAACGTGGTAAAGGTGTTGGCTCGGAGAGTAGAAATCCTCTCCGCATTTGTGCTTCTGAGACAGAGGACAGCGATGGGGAAAGGAAACAAGATAGTCCCGTCTCCAGGGAACAGGCCTGTGGAATTGGGGCCATTTATGTGCTCCTGGGGTAAGGAAGGAAAGCTGGAGGCTCAGGTCTAGGAGTCGATGAAACACTTTCTGAAGTTGCCAGGAAGGAACGGTCATAAAGTGAAGGGCCAGCCTGAGCCCTGCGATTGTTAGGTGAAGGCCTACTCTTAAATTCGCTTGAAGAAAGGGAGACAGTGGTGTCTTCCCAACAAATGCTGTCCTTGAGATCTGGGGAGTGAGCTAAGCAAAGAGCTCCTCAAACACGGTCACCCCATCCCTCCAGCTCATCCATCCCATGAGCCAAACGTGCCAGTGCCTGTCCAGTCAGTCAGTTACTTTGAAAATGAATTATATTATTTATACCTTTTGAAATAAGCATTTCAAAAGAAGGTCTCGTGAGTGTAGTCAGAGCCCAGGGTATCGAACTGCATATTAGTTACATCAGAGTCTCTTTCTATTCTGCTAATGGCTGACTTCTGACTTGGTGATTGTTAGTCTGGGCTCTCAAGTGAGATCCCACTGGGCTTGGTTTGTTCATGGTCTTCTGAGTGACATTCTTCCCATTTTAATGGCTTAAAAGCATAATTAGATGAATGAATCACAAGTAATAATGAAAAAAAAGCCTACTCAGGAGCAAAATGGGACTCATTACCACAAAGCAGCGGCATTATGATGAGGAAAGGAAACCGCTGAAGAACAGAGGAGAATACATAATAACTAATATGTGTGTTGCTCATGATTCTAAACACTTACATGTATTCATCCATTTAATTCTCATTTAACAATTTTACAGATGAAGAACACGAGGCACAAAGAGGTTAATTAGTTTGCTTCAACTCACAGTGTGTCAGCTTTCAGTAACTATAACAAATACCAAGATGATCGACTTAAAAAGAGAAAATACTCTCTGTGTCTCACTGTTTTGGAGGCTTCAGCCTGTGTTCAGATGGCCCCGTTCCTTTGGGGCCTGTGGTCAGTCAGCAGCTTTTCAGAGAAGGTGCTTGTGACAGAGCAAAACCACTCTTCTCAGAGCTGGGGAACAACACAAAGACAGGAAGACACCACGGCACGCCCCCTTGAGGCTCAGCCCTGAGGATCTGAAGATCGCACCCCAGGCCCACCTCTTAAAGGTTTATCACCTCCTGGTAGCACTACCCTGGGGACCAGTCCTTGATCACATGGGCTTTGGGGAGATATTCCTAGTTCACAGCAAGGAAGGGACAAAGTTAGTATTGATTTGGCTTTTTGTGATAGAGTTTTGTGATATAGTTTAGGATGGAACGAACCAACTATTAGTCCAGGCTGGTCTCAGACTTGTGATAATGCTTCTGCCTCAGTCTCCGGGGAGATGGAATTATAGGAATGTGTCACCACTTCCAGCTCCAAGTTAGTATTTAAACGAAGAAGGCTGGCTCAAACCTAGGCTTTCTCAGACCTCTTAAGGAAAGGAAAGCAGAGGCACAGAGCGATGCGGATTTCCATATATGCACTATCCTTATATTAGTTTCCCAAGTTTAATGACAAATGACTATGACCCTGGCTGTTGTAAACAACACAAATTTATCCTCTCTTGGTCTTGGAGGTCAAAGACATAAACCAACGTGTCACAGGGCTGTACTGTACATCGAGGGGTGCCTCCTACCTTCCTTTTCCAGCTTCCGGGTGCCCTGGCGGATGGCTGCGTCCCTCTAATCTCCATCATGACCACATGTACTGTGCTCTGTGTGTCTCTTCCAAGGAAACCTGTCATTGGATAATCCAGGATGAGCTCATCTCAAGGTCTCTGACTTAATTCCATGAGAAAAGAACTTTCCAAAAAGATCATCACATTTCAACCAGTCGCAAACTGGTTGAAACAATAAAGTCACTGAACTGAACAGTGCCAGCATCGCTCTAGTTTCAGGTCAGGCTTGACCAAGCCTTCGCCAAACGACCAGGAGGTTCCCAGTATCGGCTGCTGCCTCAGGCCGGCACCTCCCATCTGCAGTTGCTGTGGCTCCAGGTTTCCTGCTCTGGTTCCCTGGGTGACAGACATTTTTCCTTCCCAGACACACGCAGCACAGGTTTCTTTGCCCCACTGGCCTCCAGTATCGTGGGTTAATCACGGGACCAGAAAAGGAGTACTGGCTGGCAGTGGTCAGGACCCCGCCTGGAGGACAGATGGTGTTACTCCACCCAGAAAACCTAAGACTGGGGGACTCCTGGGTTAAAAATCCAGTACAAGGGCTGGAGATTTAGCTCAGTGGTTCCGGCGCCTGCCTCGCAAGCGCAGGGTCCCGAGTTCGATCCCGGTAACCACATACAACAATGCTGGGCGTGGTGACTCACGCCCACTAGCAATCAGTACTGCATACCACAATGCCGGGCATGGTGGCTCACGCCTGTAATCCCAGCACTCCGGAGGCAGAGACAGGAGGATTGCTGAGTTCCCGGCGGCTTGCCTGGGCACCATAGTGAGCTCAGGGCCAGCCTGAACTGCAAAGCGAGACCCTGTCTCAAAAAAAACAAAACAAAACAAAATCCAGTACAGACTCACATGGCCAAATGCATTTCCTCCCTAACGAGGGCGCGGGACTGGGTTGAAGCTCAGGTGTACCACCTTTGGAACCTTTCTTCTGCCAGGGGACAGCTCCAGGGCCAGGTCTGCAGCCTGGCGCAGCTCTTGTCCTCCTTCCTGTCCTGTACCAAGGCTTTCCTTGTAGCGACACCGTGATGAATGAGCCTGGGTCGGCTGAAAGTGAAGGAGGCCATGTTAAGGGAATTGCCAAGAATTAATGGAAGGTGTCGACGTAAAAGATGATGACGCAGGAGAGTTAAGGCCTAACTCCCCAGCTGAAACGCGAGTTCGTGTTCTCTAAAAATCGAAGAATGAATTTTAGGAACGACGGAGGTTTGAGTAGGAAAATTTTATTGAGAGAGAAAGCTTCTGCCTTAAGAGAGACAGAAGGGGGGCCC
>PVIC010059123.1:0-10196 GCA_004025085.1 Thryonomys swinderianus | reverse complement strand
CAATGTTGGGCGTGGAGATTCACGCCCACCAGCCATCAATACCACATACCACAGTGCTCCGTGTGGTGGCTCACGCCTGTCATCCCAGCACTCCGGAGGCAGAGACAGGATTGCTGAGTTTGCGGCGACTTGCCTGGGCTACATAGTGAGCTCAGGGCCAGCCTGAACTACAAAGCGAGACCCTGTCTCAAAAAAAAAAAAAAAAAAAAAAAAAAAAAAAAAAAAAAAGCAATTTGGCTCGTGCTAGCTGGCTAGAAGCAGAAAGATCATGACAGAAAAGGGATTGTGGAAACAAGCTGCTAACTCTCTGGTAATCAAGAAGATGAGAAGACAGATATTTAGATATTTAGAGGACAGAGGTCTTATATATTCTGCAGGATTATGCCCATTTAATGTTCTTTGTGACTTCAAGCCTGTTAACCTCCTGATCAACTTTAAACATTACGTTTCAGCCCCTGTCCACATGTCCTGGAAATGCAGCTCCACTTCTG
Organism: Thryonomys swinderianus; assembly: GCA_004025085.1. Classification (NCBI taxonomy): domain Eukaryota; kingdom Metazoa; phylum Chordata; class Mammalia; order Rodentia; family Thryonomyidae; genus Thryonomys; species Thryonomys swinderianus. The sequence continues at coordinate 9,705 of PVIC010059123.1, read as the reverse complement.
AATGGGGCACCCAGACACACCTCCTTAAGCCATGCCTAACTCACAAATCAAACAGGTCATAATTCCCCATAACGTGACTATCTTGCCTATAACTGCAAACACAATTATCTCTTCCACGACATTTCACCTGTTCCAACATTTTTCAAAACGTCAAGATTAAATCTCTTCTGAAAATCAGGGCAAAAGCTTAACTACAATATCAGTAGAAATTTTTTAAAAAATTGCATAATCCCAAGATACAATGACACAGGAAAATATTCACATTCTGGAGGGAAGGAAAAGGCAATGTACACCATCAGATGCAAACATTAAATTCTGTAGCTACTATCTAAAATCCCAGATATGTCTTGGTTGAGCCAAAATGAAACTTCCTCCTTTACAGTTCTGGTGTCAGTATTATGAGTCATAAGAATGTAAGACGCACATGCCCCTGCCAATATTTATTGTGTCACAGGCTTAAAGCTATTGAGTCAATCATTTAAGGGCTAAAATCTCCAAAACAAGGAGTTAGTTACATAAAATAGTTCTAGAATGTATGATAGATTTTTGAAACAGGAAATATTCAAAGGGAATGTGGGAGGAGAAAATAATGAGGGGAAAGAATAAATATGATTTGAAAAGAAAAAAGAAAGCACATGTATATAGGAGGGGGTTTGTGGGGTGGGTAGAGATATGGATAAAAATGAAAATTAACTCATGTCATATATTGTACAAATTCCTCAATGTTGAGTGTGACTGTGAGCTGTATATAAAATGTACAGTAAAGAATTCAATAAAATTATCACCCCAAATTAACTGGCAAATTTTATTTATAATGTCTCCAAATTAAGAAAAACCTGATGGAAGCCCAATGTCTGGTTATGTGGACAAACACTTACCTATTTTTCAATGTGAATTATTCAAGAAATAAACTTTGAAAAGTAGGTCTAAAAGAAAACACATGCAGTATTCTCTGTGACACTCTGTACCTCTAACAAATGTAAAATACATATAGACATGAGTCTTGAGAAAAGTAAAATATTCACATCAGCTCCTCCTGGGAAGCAGAGAAGCAAATATGAAGGTGATAAGTGGATTGTATGTCATAATTTTATTCATGCCTAGCTATGGTCATTTATCTTCCCTATGTAATGAGAAAATTAGAAGTTTGGCTTCATCATGCTGCTGTTTCAGGGACTGCCATTAATAAAACTAGTCGAACTTGGATCTAGAAGTAGAATTTTTCATGGTGCACACATTGCTGCCGACTGCTGAATGGTAGTTCCTCTTAAATGAGCCCTTGCGATCCAATGAACTCCAAAATCTATCATAACTAATCGTCCACCTTTTCTCAGCAGAGTATCCCTTCATCCTGCATATTTTAGTATGAAGTACTACAGGTACCTATCCTATTTCTTCAATTCTAATCCTTAATCAAGGCCCCTTTGATTTTTCTCTTGTATCCATTATCACCAAGTCCTATTTTTGCTGTTACACAGACTTTTCTCCATCGAGCTATTACATTGGTACCATCATCAGCACTAAGTTATCACTATGAAAATACCTCCTAAATCGAGTCTTCTGCTCATCCTAATTATTTCTGCAGTTTGTAGTAAGAAGGTCTTTTCTGAATCTCAACTTATTCATAATGCTCTTGGTAAAGTCTTTCATCTTTCCTCTGACCCTTTGCCTGTGCCTAGGTGTGTTATGATCTTTCTTCTGTCTACCTGTGTCTCATCAGACTTCACCCATCACCAGCACCTCACTCTTAAACAATTCACATGCCCTGACTTAAATGCTGACAATTCACTCGTCTGACTTTGCTCCTCACAGTTATAATTCACATCTTTCCAGTTTAGCCTTTTTTCTAAACATGTCAAAACATGGGTTTGTATTTCTTCTGACGCATTTTCCTTTTCTGTCTACATGAGACTCCTCTTGTTATCGGGCTGGGTCAGTCACATCTTCACTCATGATATTTGTTGTGTTTCTTCATCAAAAACAGTACTGTACAGTGTATGCTTATTTGTTTCATATTTTAACTTCTTGACTTTTGTCACATCTTCAGATTATTTGCATTTCAATCACTATATTTTTGTTTTTATAAATATTTAGTATAATTTCTTATGCTACTGATGTCAAGATTCATATGGACTAGGTAGAACACTGACTTTCATGACCAGATGCAGATATGAAAAACTATTCTAGAATTAGGTGCTTTTAACTTTTCACTCTATTTATGAGTCAGCTGAATTCATTAAGTCAAGAAGTCACAGATATAGTGGACCCTTGATTTACAAGCTGAATTTGTTCCCGAGGGCTAGTTGTAACTCCGATTGGTCAACTGAGGCTCAGCCTCCTCTATATAATCTTCAAAGTCTCTTTCCTGTATGCAGGCAGACATCAGTGTCCACAAAGAGAACTTGTGCAGGTTTTCTCAATGGACCTCACACAGATAAGTATGTGGTCAAGTTCCTTCCAGAACCCTCTACACTTTTAACTGTATCTGAGACCATGAGGAAGCACAACCAGCCAGTGCCTGGGCTGTAACTCAATACTTGTTCATACACTAAAAGTAAAATTCCAGTTATAACCCGATTTTTTTTTGTATAACAAGTATAACTTGATAATCTGCTGTATTTAACTTCAGAGAAAATTTCCTTTGGAGTAGTTTTTGAAATCAGTGACTCCACCATTTGTAGTAAGGGTTCACTTAACACAGACAAACATAGCCTAAATAAATGCCATTTCTTATTGTGCAGATTTTTAAAATAGTTGAGCTCAACATAAGTCAACCATCAAATCTGCAAACTTCCATCCTGAAATTCATTGCCAAGGCATTCTTTAGAACATCCAGCATGCTTCCAGTCAGAAATAATAACAGTAATCTGAAAACTTTACTTGCTGCCAAGAAGTAATATAGGATCAATTGTATATTAGTTACACATACATTTATGTGTACCAACACTATTACATATGATACATATATTTGCATATTATATGCAGAAATACATTTTACATGTATTATAGGTATATACCTCATTTGCATATACATGTTACAACTATTAGTATTTTTAAGTGTGCTACTATGCAAATGACTAAATGAAACACAGCATCACTTAAAACAAAATACACAGAAGTAGAGCCTACCATATTCTAAAAATTTTAAAAATTCTCATCAGCTCCATTGGTAAAATATTTTTCACCTAAATTTTATTTGACCTAAACAATGGTTGAAATTCTTATTTTCACTAAATATGTTAGTGAAGTTTTTGCAAAGAATAATTATAACTTATCTCTGAAGATCATTTATGTACCAGTCAGTATTCCAAATAAACTTTACTGATTCACCTATCACAAGTTTTCAAAATATATTCTCAGCTAGAATATTTATGTTAATATTTTCAGGAAAAGTTCCACAAAACAATTTTTACTTAGTGCCTAAAATACATCTTTAAGAATTTCCTACAAATATTTCAAGGTATCTTTTGTATAGTAACAAAAAAAAATAACAATAAAATTCTCATGTAAGTTGTTGAAGAGTGCAAAGTCTCAGTATCAAATGCTTCCTCAGCAGCTGAGGATCTTGGGCACTCAAAAAATTGAATTTTTCAGCTTTTCTTAGAGGATGCTCTAAGGTTTAAAAAATGACACATATTTTAGCAGTTCACCATTCTAATGAATACCTGGAGGCTAATAACCAACACTTTGAACACCTCTAATTATAGAGGCCAAAAGTAATTTGTATAAATCTAATGATGTCTCAGTACACTTAGTATTAAGATATGTATACATGTATTTTTTCCTAATGTAAACATTTTAGAGTCTCAGCTATAGATAGATAGATAGATAGATAGATAGATAGATAGATAGATAGATAGATAGACAGACAGATAGGTGGATAGGAGAAAAGTATAGAATATGGTATTTGTATTCCTTGTGTTTCTCCAATATGAGAAGATTGGAATATAACCTACTGAAAAATTAAGGATGAAAATTTTTGCTTTATAATTATGCTTCACTGATTTCAGAAAATGTAACATAATATGAGAATTCAGCATCCCTCTTATGACAAAGCCCATGATGATGGCCATACATGATCTTCTCCAACTTTACCAGCGGCTGAGGCATTTTTTACATCATAACTGAAATCTAAGCTATGGCTTCAGCTTAATGTTTCTTCTAAAAATTTAAGTTATCCCAGGGGTGTCCAAAGACATTGGAATAGAGCTTCAAGCTTAGCATCTTGGACAGGCGGACAGGCACATGTCTACACGCTGTCCCCACAGGGCTGCAGGCCCAGCTGGACCACGGTGGCATGAAAGCTTCTGAGGCTGACTGATCGTTCTGGGCGATGGAGACATGGCCAGTTACTGGTATGTGTTCTCTTTGCTGAGAGTCAAATACTTAGATTAAATCGCTAGTGTGTAGAAAATCTAAAGGTACAAACTACAATTGTTTGTGGCATTATGAGAATATAAATCAGTCTTTTAAAATGAGTGAAATTATTTGAAAAAAAGATTTCAGTTAGAATACTGTACATATTATTCAGCAGTGAACAGCGATGTAAGTAAATCCAAGATCTTTAGAAAATGACAAATGAGTGTGAGAAGCGCACACCTCCTGCTAGTACATAACTATAACTAGTATATTAACTATACAAATCCTCATTGCTTCAATCCTTTCCCTTTCAGAGGAACAAAGACATGTCCATGTCCGTGTCCATGGGGAATGCTTCCCTGCACGTTTTATGCCTTCTTTATTCTCCTTTGGGGGGTGTGGACTCTGCCTTTAATCCAGAGTTGAATATAATTCAAATACGAAAATGCTCAGCTATTTTTATCATCAAAATTACCCTCCTTTGAGCTCTGCTGCTACAGACACCAGCTATCACTTAGCTACTATGTTCTTCGACAGCAACGTTCCTGGAATGAGAAGCAAATTATCATTGATACATTTTTCCTCGGTAAAAAGTTCTCACCCTGAGGACAGTGATAAATATTAAAGAGATTCACAACATGTCCACAGGTGCATACAACGGGCCCTTGCGGGATAGATGGCACCACACAGTCTGCACCATCCATTCCCACATTCTAGTAACCACGCCTCCAGTTTCGGCCAGAGATGCAAAAAGAAGTTTCTGCACATCAGAGAGAATGTGGTGTGCTTGCTTCTCTGTGTCTGGCTTACTTCATTTAACTCAGTATCCTCTAGCTCTGTCAATTTTGCTACAAATGATAAGATTCTATTTTATGACTCTACAAAACCCCATTTTTCACATATGCCATAACTTCTTTCCCCATTCATTTGTTGACAAGCATCTGGCCAAGTCCATATATGACTGTAAATAGTTCCACGAAACACACTGATTTGCAAGCATCCCCTTTCAGTGGGAATTTATTTCCTTTATATTCCCATGTGCTGGCGAGCTGGGCCCTAGAGTGTGATGGTTGATATGACAGATTTTACTTCTCGAGAGATGACTAGGAGACTAGAGAAGCATGCTTGTGTGTGTGGGGGGGGGGTGTTGTGAATGTGTGGCTATCATGATGGGACCGTGTCCCAGACCCTGCCCTCTGCTTGGAGGATGCCAAGAGTTCAGACATGTCCCTCCCTCACCCCTTACACCACAGTGACGCTTCTTCTGTGTCAGTTCAAGGAATCTTCTGGAACTATGGGCCGAAAAGAAAGCTTTTCCTCTGTAACACGTGGGTGATACATATTTTTATGTATTTTTTCATAACAACAAGAACCTGATCCACATATCAGGTAGTTCTATTTTTAGGGAATGGCCACACAGCTTTCCAAATTGATTGCCCTGTCTGAGTTTACTTTTCCATTGAAAGTTCATGAGGTCCTTTTTCTTGGCATCCTTAACAGTGCTTTTTATGCTTGGTTTGGTTTGGTTTTCAATAATAGCCATCCTAAATGGGATAAGATGTGGAAATACCAATGAAATGTTACATGTTTTATTTGCATTGTTCTCCAGGATAATGATATTGGAATATTTTACTGTTAATTTTTGAAGTCGTTTTGTATTCAGGATATTAACCTTCTGTCTAACACATAGCTTAAACAGATTTTCTCCCACTCTGTAGATTGTCTTGAACTCTCCTCACTGCTTCTTTGGATTTGCATTATGTGGGTACACTGACTGAATTCCATTTGTCCATTTTTAATCCTTTCTTATTCTCTTGGTGTCTTCTTATCCAGAAAAAAATGGTCTGCACCAATAACTTGAAATGTTCCCACTACTTTTCTAGTAGTGCTCTACTCGCACCCTTTCTTAAGGTCTTTGAAACATTTCAATCCCAATTTTATGAAGTATGAAAGATGAGGTCTAGTTTCAGTCTTCTGCACGTGCATATCCACTTCTCCCAGTGGTAGCTACTGGAGAGGCTGTCCTTTCTCCAACGTGTGTTTTAGGAACTTTGGCAAGAATCACTACCTCATTGATGTGTGGATTTCTTTCTAGATTTTCCATTCTGTTCTGTTCTTCTATGATTCATTTCTACTCCAGTTTCATGCTCTTCTGTTTATTATAATTCTGCTGTATGTCTTAGGTTATTATTATGCAATTAACTTTAGGCTTTTTGCTTGAAATTGCTCTGTCTCTTTGGTGGCTTTCATACTCCCAAATGAGTTTCGTATTTGCTTTTTTTCTAGCCCCACGAAGAATGTTAGAGTGTGATGAGGATCCCACTGAATCTGTAGAACACTTTAGGTGGTATGCACATTTTCCTGCATTAATCCTTCCAATCTATGAACGTGACAGATCTTTTCCATTTCTCCTGTCTTCTTCAAATTATTTCACCAGTGTCTCCTAATTTTCACTGTGGAATCATTTCACTGTGATATGTGTACTTATAGGTAATGCATTGATTGATTTACCCTTTAGGCTATTATGAATAGGAATACTTTCAGAATTTCTTTTTTAGAAAATTCATTACCAATGTACAGAAAATCTGCCAATTGTTATATTGTGATTTTGCATAGGGAAAATCTGAAATATTTTCTACATGAAGAAGACAAGGTGAATTCTTACTAGAATTTTAGCCAGTGTAATTGGGGCAAGAAAGAAATACAAAGTACAAAATTAGGAAAGGAAGAAGACAAATTTATCTATTATCAGAGCTGTTATGACTCTACATAGGAAATCCTAAAAACTAACTGAAAGTCTATTACAACAAATTCATTAGGGTGAACAGGATGGGAAAACGTCCCATTTTTAAAAAGTACTCACTTTCTTTGTTAGAAGATATAGGTAATTGCTTCTCAGCCTTTTGGCTAAGATCAAGTGTAGAAGATATAGGTAAATCTATTCAAATATCTATCAGCATTTAAAATTTTGCTTTTTCAGAATGTATAGCTGCTTATCTTTGTGTAGTGGCTTTATCCATCTGTGGTTACATTAAGAAAATTGGAGGTTGGAGATATATATTTCAAAATGACTAAAATTTGAATGAAATTGGTAATTGAAAGGAAAACTGTTTCCAAAGAGTTTGTAACACGTGAAAATCTGAAGGACAAAATAGACTAGAATTGAAGAGCAAAGTCAGCCAGGTCAAACATAACTTGAAAAACTACACGCTAGGGCAGATTTCCAAAGAGAATTCTGAAAAATCAATGTAACAAGGAAACAGTGAATGGAAGTCTAACATGTCAACACAAGACAAAGAATGATACCAACAGGAGGGCCGGGACTGACCCCATTGACAAAATGCACAGTGAAGCCGGGCATGGTGGCTCACGCCTGTCATCCCAGCACTGGGGAGGCAGAGACAGGAGGATTGCTGAGTTCGCGGTGGCTTGCCTGGGCTACATAGTGAGCTCAGGGCCAGCATGAACTACAAAGCAAGACCCTGTCTCAAAAAAAAAAAAAAATGCACAGTGAAAATAAGGGATTGAAATAATATTATAAGGCTCTGCAAAATGAGAAACTGAGCAGCAAACAGAATATTTTCATGTTTATATTCAAAAAATTTGCTGGTGAAAGAAAACTGCAGAAAAATGGCTATAGTGTAGAGGGTTAAGGCAAAATTGTGTTTGAAAATAGTAACATTTCTTTACTTTAGCATAACATATAGACACACATAAATACACAGCACAAATACAGTAACATTTTACCATATTTTATTCAGTTTTTATTAGTTGTTTTTGAATTTATTTTTCCTCCATGTTTTATGTCATTATACTCTCTTGAAAAAGTTCTTCCAATAGTCTAAATATTCTGTTCTACACAGCCAGATGTTAAACCTAATTTTCTTTATAAATTGCTATTACTTTATTACTTATTACATTATTTCTTAAAATGAATTTAGTATATGTGCTGCCGAAGCGAGCACTCTTAACATGAATTTAAAGAAAATTTTCTTAAGCTTAGTGACTACTTACATTTATTTTGAAAAGTCAAACAATAATTTAAACCTAGTGAACATGTATGATTTATCCAGGTACCTAAGTGAACATATTTCACACTTACATACTTTGTTTCAGACTAAAAAGATTTCATTCAAGTCAATAGGTAAGAAGACTGAAACTGAAACAACGTCTTCAAATACAAGTCTAAATATATTACAGGGTCATTAAAGACAATTGATACATTAGTATATTAGTCAGTTTTTACATGAGTGGCACCTAAGAACAAATAACCAAAATTTAAGGGAGGGGAAGTTTAACTGGGCTCAGTTTTCGGGTAGTTTAGATCAGAAAGATCTAAGGCCTAAGCATCACAGCAGAAGGAGTGGACAGAGGAAAACTTTTTGCTTTGAAGAGTGCAGAAAGCAGAACGTGAGAACAAATGCAAGGAGCAAAGGGGTGAGCGGCCAGATACAACATCCAAAGACTGGCCTTCCCCATCCACGTAGGCATACCCAGAGCTGTGCTCCGCCACCCTTTGGAGCAACCCTGAGCTAATCAAACTGACACAATCACTGACTAACTATGGGCAAATATAAAGGCATTTGATCATTCAGTTTTATCCTTATTTGGTTGTTAGAAAGATTCAAATTGTACTTTAGTTATATGGTATTAACTTGTAATCAATTACTGCCTTAATGACAGAAGGATTTCATGTTATTCAAACTCATAATATTATGACAATGCTGTTTGATTAAAGGTTACCCAGCTTAATATGACAAATTTAAATTCTTTTTTCTACTAGAAATTTCTCATTACACGTTCTGTATTTCTACAATAAATTTGACATTCACTAGTGGAATGTTTCAAGAGCAAAGAGCTTTTTGTAAATTAAAATACTAGTGAAGTAATATTAGAATATGAAGTTTTCACAGAAATTGTATTTTCATTTACTCATGAAAACTTCCTAAACTTTATGATTATTCCAGGTAATTTAAATACTTAAGATTAACAGCCTTTCTATGGTCTTTTCATTAACTCACTGATTCATTACATAAAGAAAACAATATGGAATAGTAATAATCTAACATTAATGTTCCCACCACTTTTAGTGCAGTGCAATAATTATATTTCAAAAGTGAAATGGAATCCTCCAATTATTTCCAGTATTTTACAGCTATGAAATGGGTGAAGTTCCATTTTATATACATGTACATTTCCTACAATTTTTACTAGGAAAAAAAGTGACAATAACTTTTAGGACAGTGTTCTCAAATAATATCTGAGTTAATTGAAATTATATTAAATAAAATTAACTGCAGTACTTAGAGCCATATAATCAAAATTCTGTCTGTGTATTTGGCAACC
>PVIC010059122.1:0-10200 GCA_004025085.1 Thryonomys swinderianus | reverse complement strand
AAAAAAAAAAAAAAAGGCAATGAATCAAAGAGCTGGCTCTCTGAAAGAATAAATAAAATTGACAAACCCTTAGCTAGCTTTCCTAAAAATAGGAAAAGCTCAAATCCATGCAATTATGAATGAAAAGGGTGTAATTACAACAGATCCAGCAGAAATGTAGAGGATTACCAACTCTTTACTTGGAGAACCTGTATGCCAATAAGATGGAAAACATAGAAGAAATGTACAGGTTCCTACACACATATGAATTACCGAAGATGAAGTAAGAAGACATAAAAATTCTAAACAACTAAATTTCCACCAACAAAATTGAAAACAAGTAAAAACTTACCAACAATGAAAAGGTCTTAATGCTTTCACTGCTGAATTCTACAAGAAATTTAGGGAAGAGTAAATCCTACTACTTCTCATACTCTTTAATGAAATTGAAAGGGAAGCAGTATTTCCAAATTTAGTTAGGGAAGCAAGCATTACCTTGATTCTGACAGCAAAGAAAGACCCAATCAAAAAAGAGAAGTACAGGCCAATTTTCCTAATGAATATAGATGCAAACATCCTCAATAAGATTCTTAAAAATAGAATACAGAGGATCATCAAGAATATCATATAATTTGACCAAGCTGGTTTCAATCCAAGGAGGCAAGATTGGTTTCACATATGTAAATCAATAAAGGTAATACACTATATTAACAGAGTCAAGGATAAAAATCATGTGATCATCTGAATAGATGCAGAAAAAGCATTCAACAAAATCCAATACTCATTCATGAAAAAAAAGCCTACAGAAAAGTGGGATAGATAGTCTTTTTCTAAAAGGGATAAAAGCTATCTATAAAAACCAACAGCCAGCATCATACTAAATGGTCAAAAACAAATCTTTCATGCTAACTTAAGGAAGAAGACAAGGATGTCCATTATCTCCTGTCAATACAGTGCTGGAAACACTAGCCACAGCAATTAGACAAGAGAAAAATAAAAGGAATAAAGATAGGAAAAGGAGAAGTTAAATTATCATTATTTGCAGATGACATGAGACTCTATAAAGAAGACCCCAAAAGTCAAAAAATTTCTAAAATTAATAGCTACATTCAGTAGAGTAGCTGGATACAAGGTCAACTCCCAAAAATCAATAGCCTCTTATATATGGACAACAGATTCACTGAGAAACTGTGGAAACAAAATAATGAAATATCTACCAATCAAGTAAAGAAGTAAAAGACCTCTATTCTGAAAATTACAGCACTCTTTAAAAAGAAATCAAAGAGAATATCAGAAAATGGAAAGGCATCTCTTATTCCTGGGTAGGAAGAACCAACATACTAAAAATGGGCATACTTCCAAAACTGCTATGTAGATTTAATGCAATCCTGATTGAGATACCAATGGTATATTTTACAGAATTGGAAAAAAACCTTGCAAAAATTCATCTGGAACAAGAATAGACCTAGAATAGCAACAGCAATTCTAAGCAACAAAGAGAAAGCAGGGGGAATTACAATTCCTCGATTTGAAATTAAACTTTTCCTCCAAAGAGGAAAGATAGCTTTTTAAATAAATGGTGCTGGAAAAATTGGGTCTCAACTTGCCAACAATTAAAACTAGACCCATATCAGGGCCAGAGATTTAGTTCAGTGTTTCCAGCACCTACCTAGCAAATGCAAGGTCCCAGATTTGAACCCCAGTAACCACATACAACAATACTGGGCATGGTGACTCACTCACCAGCAATCAGTACCACATACCACAGTCCCAAGTGTGGTGGCTCACGCCTATAATCCCAGCACTTGTGGGAGGCAGAGGCAGGAGGACTGCTGCATTCGAGGCTTGCCTGGCTTATACAGTGAGCTCAGGGCCAGCCTGAACTACAAAGTGCGACCCTTCTCAAAAAAAAGAAAAAAAAAACTAGACCCATATCTCTCACCACACACTAAACTAAAATCAAAATAGATTAAAAATTTAAATGTTAGGGCCGGAGGGTTAGCTCAGTGGTTCCGGTGCCTGCCTTGCAAGTGCAAGGTCCTGAGTTAGATCCCTGGTAACCACATACAATGCTGGGCGTGGAGACACGCCCACCAACAATCAACACCGCATACCACAATGCCGGGCATGGTGGCTCACACCTGTAATCCCAGCACTCAGGAGGCAGAGACAGGAGGATTGCTGAGTTCGCGGTGGCTTGCCTGGGCACCATAGTGAGCTCAGGGCCAGCCTGAACTACAAAGCGAGACCATGTCTCAAAAAGAAAAAAACAAAAAACACAAACAAACAAAAAAATTTAAATGCTAAAACAGAAATGCTACACCTACTGAAAGAGAGGGTAGGTAGAACTCTTGAAGACATTGGCATAGGAAAAGACTCCATGAACAAATCTTCAATTGTTTGTGCATTAGAACAAAGAATCAACAACTGCTATTTATTCCTATTAAAGAGCTTGTTCACAACAACAACAAACCACCAACAAGGGGCTAGAGATTTAGCTCAGTGATTCTGGCGCCTGCCTAGCAAGTGCAAGGTCTGTGTGGTTCGACCACCAGTAACCACATACAATAATACTGGGTGTGGTGGCTCATGCCTGTAATCCTAGCACTCAAGAGGCAGAGGTAGGAGGATTGCTGTGAGTTCAAGGCTTGCCTGGACTACATAGTGAGCTTAGGACCAACTTGAACTACAAAGTGAGAACCTGTCTCAAAAAAAAAAAAAAAAAAGACACCAACAGAATGAAGAGACAACCCACAACCTGGGAAAATAATTTTACCAGCTGTTCCTCAGATAAAAGTCTATTATCTAGAATATTAAAAGGTCTATTAAACTTTTAAAGGTCTACTATCTAGAATTTCTAAAGAACATTAGAAAATTAGATTCCCCAAATTTAAAGACCCAATTCAAAAATGGGTATCTGAAATGAACATTTTTCATATGAAGAAGTAGTATCAGCAGAGAAACATATAACAAAATGTTTAACATCACTGGTCATTTGAGAGATGCAGATGAAAACAATGCTGAGACTCTTCCTCACTCTGGAAAGAATAGCAGCTATGAAGAAATCAATCACTAACAAATGCAGCAGGAATGTGGGAAGAAAAGAATCCTCCTCCACTGTTGATGGGAATGTAGACTGGTGCAACCACTGTGAGAAACTGTGAAGGTTCCTCAAAAAAATTTGTATTTGGTGTCCCATTTGACTCTGCCATTTCCCTGGTGGGTTTTAAAGCATCACACCACACCAGCCCAGTTTGTAATAGCAAGGTCATGGAAACAACCCAAATGCCCATCAACAGATGACTGGATAAAGATATGTTTTTCAAATAAAATGGAGTACTAGGCAGTCATAAAGAATGATAAACTTGAGATATTTAGAGCTAAATGGATGCACAATGATGCCATACCTTTTTTTTTTTTTTTTTGAGACAAGGTCTCACTTTGTAGTTTAGGCTGGCCCTGAGCTCACTATGTAGCCCAGGCAAGCCTGGAACTCAGCAATCCTCCTGCCTCTGCCTCCTAAGTGCTGGGATTACAGGCATGAGCTACCATGCCCAGCACTGTGGTATGTGGTATTGATGGCTGATGGGCGTAGGTCATCACGCCCAGCATTGTATGTGGTTACTGGGATCGAACTCAGGGCCTTGCTCTTGCGAGGCAGGCGCTGGAACCACTGAGCTAAATCTCTGGCCCAGATGCCATACTGTTTAACTGAAATTAGGATGCACAGATGTAAATACCAAATAATTTCCCTGGCCTGAGAAATGGAAAGTATGAGTGAAAATCGTAATATACAACAAGTGTTGTGGAATAGGAAGGAAAATGTTCAAGGGAGAAAGGGAAGTAAGAAAAGAAAGTGGGGAAAACGAAAGTAAATGGGGCTGGGAGTTAGGGTTGATGGATGTATCTTGATGTTTACACTGTACATTAAAGTAGAAGAATGAGGTAAGATATATTGTGAGAGAGCATCAATGTGGGTATGCTTTTGTGAGAACTTGCTATTGTTTTTAACATGTAAATAAAGTAATAAATAACTAAATAAATCGGCAGCTGCCCTAGTAGGGCACACAGGTGTGCCTTCGCTCTGCCACAGCCCCAGGCATGACAGCTCCACTCAGTCACTTGTTATGATATTTGCGCGATATTTGCATGATACTTACCTGGCCCCTCATGGTGCGGAAACCAAGGTCTCCGGTTGAATGGCACGCATAGTGTTCTGCCTCTAGATGTGGAATTCTGGCTAAATCATGTAGTAACACTTCACCCTGTGTTTCTGCAGGTATGTGAGCAGAGCTAACCAAATGATCTCTAATTGTTATCTTGACCCAACACTATTTTGCTGTTAAGTTGCAAGTTACTAAATCTGAAATAAGAAATGTGTGTATTTCCTTCTGGAAAAGTGTTTGTAACCTGAATATGGAGAGTAATAAATGTTCCCACCAAATGGGAAATAAAAATTCAAAAGTTTGTAAATTTGAGATTATAAGTATATACAATTATACATCTTAGTTGGCTTCAAAATATAGATAATTTTAACCTCATCTGTTAGGAATTAATATTTGTGAGCTGCTACATATAGAATGTTACATGCAGGCTGCAAGAGTCTGTAGGATTTTTAATGCTATACAACAAGGAGTTGGTCACATATCCCCAGCCCATTTACCATCTTAGCTAAATGAGGCTTGAAGTGCAAGTTAATTTCAAATTTTATTAGCTTTCCCTACCAATATTATCAGCAAAACAAACAGCGGTGCAATATACTTTAAGCAAAAAATGATACCAGCCCAGGAGAACTGTAGATAGAAACAAAAAATGGCAAAAATTAAATTGCTGGCCTAATTTCATGTGTATTACAGGAAGACACAATTAAATGATGCTTTACCTCTCAGAGTCCATCTACAAATGAGGCTGCCCCCTATGGGTCACAGACAGTATGTCTAAATTACAGGATCATAGGAGGCTAAATTGTGCCACAGGCATATATGTCAAACCATGGAGACTGTTCGTTCTGCATTTCTCTTCATCCTAAAGCATTTCTAGATGGACCAAGACCAATTCTGACTGCTTAAGAATGTTACAAATATCCATGACACCCACTGATTTGTAAATGTGCTGAGTGTAAACATGAATCTTTCACAGTGCAAGGATGATTTGAGGCAGCAGCAGTCAATTAACTGATAAGGAAGCATAACCAAAGACTTGCATCCCACAGGTCAACAGACCTTTGCCTATGAAGATGGGGATTTTCAACAGTCTTAAGTAATACTAAAGGTCTGCTACATCTCTTAATCTTAAAATAGAACAAATATGGCAAAGCTGCACAACATGCATTATAAAACATAACGGTAAATTCAGTCGACATTTGTTGAAAGTTAAAACATTATTACCATATACTTTTATTGAGTCTTTTCTTCCTAGGGAAATATGTAATCCTGTATTAAACAAGCAACCATTCCAGTAGGGGTTATTACTTGGAAAACTGAAGTATGGTGCCTGAATATAGATTTCAAGATGAAATCAATTTTCTAACAACATAAAAATTTCCTCTCAAATGAATAAAGAATGTAGTTAACATATAGAGTCTTCTCAGAGTATGGCTATCTGAGATTTCTTTCAAATGCACCTTCATGGGAATTCATGGTTATCTCTTTTGTAGTTAACACAAATCCAAAGAAGCACAAATATCTAATAAAAAGTAGACACTTCTTTTACAAACAGACAATGGCCTTTTGTGAGAGTCTTTAAAGTTAAGCTACAATGCAACAAAATAAAAATCTAAAATCTTACAGAATAAAAAAATTTTTAAAGATTATAAAAAAATCATATTGTTTTCTTAGACATCCCAACCTAATAAAATGGAAATGTTCTTTAATAAGTTTGCTGAATATATGAATTAATGTTGTTTTTGAAGTTTAAATATTCTATATTTATGGCAAAATGTCCACTGGAATTTCCAGTCCAATAAATACTTTATCTCTTTTTATGGGTTATTCTCACATATTATTCTGGAATCCAGGTCTGCCATGATCTTATGGAAAGTGTAGGAAGTTGACCACAAATTAGAACTAATTCTTAGTTCAACTGACAGAAACAAGCCCAATAGAAACACTGTCTGAAGTAAGTAAAACGAGCCCAGCAGAATCAATGATACAGTCACTACAAAAGCTCCACCACAATTCTTAAAGACTAGTGACTCTAAGTCTAAAAGCTTTCTTCATGCCATTTTACATGCAATGTAAAACTAAGAAATTTTAAGGCAAATTTCTGATAGCTAATGTTTAAATATTACCCAAGGGCTCTTCTCTATGTCACAAGTTTTATGAGCCTTCTTCTCACTTTGCCCTCACCCAAGTCATAAGCATCTGAACAACCAGAGGAACAAAAAGGAAGGAGATTCTGAGGCCTGACTCTCCAGCTTGTCAGGACTTGATCCCTCCTTTTACAGACAAAGCAACAGTGACACCAACTAAAAAAACAAAATGAAAAGAGGCACAGCCACATCACTTCCTAGAGCAAATTGTTACAAGCAAGCAAGAAACTAGAATATAAGATCCACTGGGAAAAGTCAGTATTTACAATATGTCATATGTTAAGGGAATGGGAGACAATGTAGCCAATGGCTACATCAAATTATTTAGATACTTGAAATACATAAAAACCTAAGTTAAACTTTGTTCTTTTTCCCTTAGCGATTCCATTCTCCCTTATTTACCAACAAGAACCACTGGCCAAGTTCAGTTCTAGCAATACATAAGTAGAGTCTCCTTAACCCCCTTTTTCTGCCAAGATAGGTGAAGATCTAAACACACACACACACACACACACACACGTGCACACAAGTGTTTTATAAGCATAAGGAGATACAAACAGTTTTTAACTACTACTTTTGAGGTTTTACCAAGAACAAGAGTTTAAAGCTGCTCATATGAATGAATGGTTCCCTGTGTTTTGTTCCAAGCATAGGAAGACAGTAGGAAATGTGGGACAACACAGAAAAAGCATGCTTAGAAATATGGAAGGCACCATTAGAAAAACTGGAGCAGGATATTTAAGGGCAAAGTTACAGCAATTCAGAGATTTACTTGCTTAAAGATTTATGGTATCAAGAATCGGATTTATGACTCATTAGCATAATAACTAAATAACTAATGCATGGTACAGGAACTCAGGGAACTTGTGCCAAAGAGCTGAGTTTACGAGCAAAAGAATTTCTAACAAAGTATAGTTCTTCTAAGAATTCTACTTAAGGGCCGGAGGGTTAGCTCAGTGGTTCCGGCGCCTGCCTCGCAAGCACAAGGACCTGAGTTCGATCCCCGGTTACCACATATAATGCTGGGCGTGGTGGCTCACACCTGTAATCCCAGCACTCGGGAGGCAGAGACAGGAGGATTGCTGAGTTCACGGCGGCTTGCCTGGGCACCATAGTGAGCTCAGGGCCAGCCTGAACTACAAAGCGAGACCCTGTCTTCAAAAAAAGCCAAAAAAAAAAAAAAGAATTCTACTTAACTAACTGCAGAGGAACTGTTTAACAAATCCTTAACTCTTTCCTCAGACTACAAACCTCTCAAAATAAATTGCAATATTATGTTGTCCCTTCTTATGTTGTCTTTTAAAAAAAAAAAATCCAAGCTGGGTGTGATGATACATGCCTGTAATCCTAGCACTCAGGAGGCTGAAGCAGGTGGGAGTTTAAGGCCAGTCCAAACTACAGACCTTGTCTCAAACAAATAGTTCAAGCAGTGTCACAAACATAGTAGCATTATTTCACACTCAACAACGCTCTGAGTAGTGGGACACTGGACAAATACCAAACACAAATCATGGGCTGATTGTAGGATGAACTGTTTCACATACAATGCCAGTACTAAGTAATATTGGCTGAACAAACCACACCTGGAAGCTAAAATTGCTAGGGGTAAATGGGATGAAAAACAAGATATTCACATAGTCACAAAGCATATCTCCCCAAGGTACTTAATAAGTAGAAAAGAAAGCAACAGTGATATTACGGCAGAGTAAACTTGGCAGTTGCCAAGTAAATAAGGTTACCATCATCAATGCTGTAATGAAATATAAGAAATCAATACCTCACCTACGATGCATTCATGAGGTATAACATCATTTTCTGTAGTATTACTGGTAAAAAATGGTTACCCTCAAATCTATCAAGAAAAAACAAATACCAAGAGAGAACATTCTGCAAATGATTGGGGCTCTTCCAAGGTATCATGAGTACCAAAGATCAAGAGAGAGTGAGAAATCATCAGACTGAAGAGTCAAAACATAACTAAATCCAACATGTGATGCTAGAACAGAACAGGGACATGAGTGAAAAAGCTAGCAAAATTCATAAAAAGTTCTATGGTGTGGCAGCTCAAGATGTTAGTGTCATGGGAAAGCAAGTGAAGCACACATAGAAATTTTCTAGAGTATTTCCACTACTTCTTTGTAAGTATAAAACGATTTAAAAATATATACAGTCTCTATGAGAAACTGAAGATGTTGATGAGTTCTAGGATGTATGAGGGATATTGCGAAACAGAAAACATTCAAAGGGAAATGTGGTGGAGGGATGAGTAATGAGGGGTAAGAAAAAATGTTATGGTAATAAAAAAAAGTAAACAAAGCTTATGTATTTAGGGGTAGGAGGTTGTGGGGTGGGTAGGGGAACGGGAAAAAATGAGAATTAAGTCATGTCATATACTGGTACAAATTCCCAATATTGAGTGTGAACATGATGTGCATATACAATGAATCAATAAAGATTTTTTTAATTATACATATATATACATATGTATATATTTATACACATACACACTACACACACATACAAACAATCACTCAATACATATGTAGTGTCTGGGGCTAGGAGCTTCTACCTAAATAATATACATGGGGGCCAGAGATTTAGCTCAGTGGTTCCAGTACCTGCCTGGCAAGCGCAAGGTCCCTGGTTCAATCCCTGGTAACCACATACAACAATACCAGGCATGGTAATCAAAGCCCACCAGCAATCAGTACCACATACCACAATGCTAGGCATAGTGGCTCATGCCTGTAATCCCAGCATTGGGGAGGCAGAGGCAGGAGGATTGCTGAATTCGAGTCTTGTCTGGGCTACATAGCTCAGGGCCAGCCTGAACTACAAAGTGAGACCTTGTCTCAACAAATAAACAAACAAATGAACAAACAAATAAATAAATAAATACATGGTTAGGAAATAAACAAAGTGGAAATCAAAAAATTATGTCCTCAATAGCTACTTAAATACATGTGCTTGTGTTCCACAGCCTATTACTATTAAACTGCAGAAAAGAATAAAGGTAAATTTTTGATATTTGATATCATACAATCCTACTCCTTCATTTTAAGTAAATGATTCTGACAACAGAATAGTTACAAAGATTGCCCAAGTTTAATGTAATGACTTAGAAAGACATAATTTTTTAAAATGTCATTGAAAAGAAGTAGCCATAGAAAAGTGAGGCTACTTTAGAAGCTATGGAATACAAGGAAAATTAAGCTGAAAAAAAAAAGTTACAAAAACTGAGAAGATAATTTAGGGGGAAAAAATGTCCTGTTAGGATGGAACAGAACTTTCTAAACATAAAGGCAAAAAAAAATTTTTTTTTTTTTTTTGAGACAGGGTCTCGCTTTGTAGTTCAGGCTGGCCCTGGGCTCACTATGTAGCCCAGGCAAACCTTGAACTCAGCAATCCTCCTGCCTCTGTCTCCCGAGTGCTGGGATTACAGGCTTGAGCCACCACACCCAGCAAGGCAAAAAAATTTTTAATAGGCATAAATTTAACAGTTAGAAATGTCAAAAATAATAATTTTTAAAAACAACTGGGAAAATAATCTGTAAAAGTATGACACATAATGGATTCACACCCTTAACACAAGCAGACCAATAAGTAACAGTAAACACTCCAGAATTAAGTGGTATTATGTATTTTCAGTGTTGACTGTGATCACGTGTATGCAAAATGTACCAATAAAATCAATGCAAAAAAATAAGTTGGGCAGGAGACCCTACACAGAGACTCGAGAAGAAAATTCAATGATCAAAACACACTTGGAAAAATGCAAAATTATCATTCCTGATTGAACATATTAAAGATTAATAATGACTCCTCTAAAGCAGGAGAAAGTAGCAGATAGAAGACACTCCCATGCTCTGTTGGCATCAGGCTTCCACAATCTTTTTTTTTTTTTTTTTTTT
>PVIC010059121.1:0-10190 GCA_004025085.1 Thryonomys swinderianus | reverse complement strand
AGGCATCTGATTTCACTCCTTTTCATAGCTCAGTCATATTCCACCATGGATAGGAACCAAGTCATCTATTATTCTAACAGCACATTCTGTTTACCATTCTTCCGGTACTGGACATTTGGGTTGTTTCTACTGTTGACAAAAGATACTGCTGTGGGGCCGGAGGGTTAGCTCAGTGGTTCCGGCGCCTGCCTCGCAAGCGCAAAGACCTGAGTTCGATCTCCGGTTACCACATATAATGCTGGGCGTGGTGGCTCACGCCTGTAATCCCACCACTCGGGAGGCAGAGACAGGAGGATTGCTGAGTTCGCGGCGGCTTGCCTGGGCACCATAGTGAGCTCAGGGCCAGCCTGAACTACAAAGCGAGACCCTGTCTCCAAAAAGCAAAAAAAAAAAAAAAAAAAAAAGATACTGCTGTGCCCACCTCTGTGCATTTGTTTTGTTTCGTTGTTGTTGTTTTTTTTTTTTTTTTTTTGTGGTACCGGGGATTGAACTGAGGACCTTGTGCCTGCCAAGTAGGTGCAGTGCTATGTGCATGTTTTTGTTTGAATATGTTTTAATTCTTCTGGGCATACAACTGTTGCATCATATAGTGAATGTATGTTGAATTTTTGAGGAACTTTCAGACTGTCTTTCAAAATGTTCCAAGAGTATTTTCCATTCCCACTAGATGTGTATGAGGATGTCCATTTTTCCATTTCACCAATATTATTTATTTTTTAACATTAAAGCAATCCTAGTGGATGTGAAGTAGATACTAAACATTTTAGGCCAGCATTGTGATGTTCTGTGGCCTTGGCTCTGGTCTCCAGACCTTGGTCCATCTAGGAAAGGAATCCAGCCATCTCGTGTGGCCAGGGACTGACTGCAGAGAAGCCACCTGCAGAGAAGGTGGCTAGAAATCTCAGACTGTTTACTGGTAATGACACATGCTGACCCAGGAGAAACTGGGACAGCCACCCCTACTCTGAGGGCCCAGATGATGCTGGCTTTGGGGAGTCTCCGCTTAGCAGGGGTGCAGGTGCTGCTCTTACCACACAGTGCCAGCCTGGAGGGCTTGGGACAGATAATTGGCCTTGTCTATGTCCTTTGTGAAGACAGCTGCGGCCAGCCCATATTTGGAGTTGTTTGCTCTCCCAACGACTTCCTCGATGGTCTTAAACTTCAGGATCTGCATCACTGGCCCAAAGATCTGTAGGGAGAGCAGAGGGGGAGGGCGGACAAAGTGCTGAGCAGGTAAAAGCCCCAGACAGAACCTATCAGTCCAGAGCGAGACAGTGGCCGCCCAGTTCCCAAGACTCGGAGGGGAGGAAGCTCGTAGGCACTACTACCTTTTTTGCACACCACGTGTGACATACAATACTTATTTCTAAATAGTCCTGTGAGATGTGAGATGCATCTGTGTATCACATGTGACAGGTGGTTTTAGTGCCACGGAATGTAAGCCAGTCACCATCACATTTTATCTAAGTGAAAAGCACAGATGAGACACTGAGGAAAGGATTATGAATGAAACAGTCTCTGTTCTCAGGCTGTCCCAGGTTTATCTTGCATTTCTTCTTCCCTGTTCCTGAATGAGCCATTTCTCCAAGGGCCTCTGGCTCATTTTTGTGGAGAGGGGATATTTAAAAACCAAGACATTAGGCCCTAGGTGCACTTACTGCGGTTGGGTATAGCTGCTGGGGGTCCTCTCAGAGGAGACCACTGGACAGGGGCCCAGTGCAACTGACCGTAACATAATCGAGTGGCAGTGTGATCAGCTGCACAGAGTGCGAGTGTTGGAACCCGAGAGCAGTTAGGGAGGAAGTGGAACTTGTCAGGGAGACAGCATAAGTGACAGCTACCCCGTGATACACCGAGAGCAGCAAGTAGCTGAACAGCAAGAGGGTGAGAAGCACAGAAGAGGGAATGGAGTCCCAGACACAAGCACACCGGACATCTTTTCTCATAAGTCCTATTATTCACTAAAAGGAACTAGGGCTCCTGGGGAAAAAAAAAATGGCTGGTTCCAGGAAGGGAAGAGATAAACACGGAGGTGGGAGTCTTGAATTTGCTAAGCAAGGTCCCAGGAACTCCCATAGTCAGGTGAGAGCAATGAGGTGGGATATCACGTGCCTCAGGCACTTGGCAAAGCACAGGCTCTTGCCCCACTAGGAAGTTGCTATTTGAGATTTTTAAAGAAAAGCATCAAAGTAGTCACGAGGGGGAATAAATGCAGAACTAGGCTGGACTTTATTACCCTGGTTTTGCATTTTAGTATTATTTGGACTTATACATGAAAGGGGGTGGCACAATGGTTTTCCTCCCTAGGGCCACTCCAGGACTTAATCCAGCTATGGGCAGAGGAGTCCTGACAGTTCTGCGCCTCCACGAGAGACCCTGGCATGCAGCAGGCATTCACTTACTGTTTGGGAAATTATGGTGGTTGAATCAGGCAGAAAAGCTGCTGCCCTTTGTTCACAGTGAGCTCCAAAAGGATTCTATCAATACCATCAGGCACAGACAAGGCCCCTGGTTCTGAACCAATATCCTGCCTGTATCAAGGCTACAGGAAGGGCCATACAATGTCATTCCTAGATGAGTGGCTTACAGGGTCCAGAACACAAAGCCTGTGGTTTACAATAGGGAGTTCAGATGTCTGAGGCGAGCAGCCAAAAGAGGCTAGCCAGCTGTTGTAGTACACACCTGTGATCCTGGCACGCGGCAGGCTGAGGTGGAGGACTGCAGAGAGCTCAAGGCCAGCCTACACTACACAGTGAGTTCCAAGCCAGCCTCAACTACATATTGAGAGCCCTGTCTCAAAAAAACCGAGAGAAAACTATCATACGCAAACTGCGAGTGCCCTTCTGTGCACAAGGCTGCTCCAAAGCCGGCAGATGGGCCACAGTGTCAAGATGCAGAACCAAGTCGTTCGCCATCCTCATTCGCTCCTCCTCTGAGGAGCCCCCAGAGAATGGGCCCCAGCTGCTAACCTCCTCCTTCGCGATGGTCATGCCATCTTGCACGTCTCCGAACACAGTGGGCTGGATGAAGTAGCCACGGTCAGCGGCAGCCCCTCCACCACACAGCAGCTTTGCCCCCTCTTCCTTTCCGGATTTGATATACCCAAGGATCTTCTTGAACTGAGTTTCATCTACCTGGAGGAGCCCAAAGGATTGGAGATGAGATTCAGCTTGGAATTGCACAGGCCACAAGGCAACTGCGAAATGGGCCGAAGTCTTAAATTTGCTAAGCAAGGTCACAAGAGGAAATATAAGGAACATAAAGTACGAGAAATGTCTAACCACATTAGCCATCAATAAATGTATATTGAACCCACTATTTTTATTTTTCAACTATGAGATTAAGAAAAATATTTTTAAATAAGGAAATACAGGACTGGGGATTTAGCTCAGTGGCACTGCACCTGCCTTGCAAGTGCAAGGTCCTAAGTTCGATCCCCAGTACCCCCCCCCAAAAAAAAATTAAAAGAAAATACAGAGGGAAGGATACATTGGGAGTGACTGTCAATGGGTGGGTACAGGATTTATTTGGAGACTGATAAATATGTTTTGGAATTAGTGGTGACAGTTGCTCAACACTGTGAATACACTAAAAACCAATGAATTTTATACGTCATAGGGTGAATTTTATGGCATGTGACTTATATCTCTGTGTGGCTGTTAAAAAGAGATGGGGCAGGCCGGAGATTTAGCTCAGTGGTTCCGGCGCCTGCCTCACAAGTGCAAGGTCTTGAGTTCGATCCCGGTAACCACATACAGTGTTGGGCGTGATGGCTCATGCCTGTCATCCCAGCACTTGGGAGGCAGAGACAGGAGGATTGCTGAGTTCGAGGCTTGCCTGGACTACATAGTGAGCTCAGGGCCAGCCTGAACTACAAAGCGAGACCCTGTCTCAAAAACAAAACAAAACAACAAAAAAAGAGATGGGGCACACACCTCCTGAAATCTCAGCACTCTGGGAGTCTGGGGAGCTTAGGGACTTAAAGAGACTGTCTCAAAATGAAAACAGAGAGGCAGGAGGATTGCTGAGTTTGAGCTTGCCTAGGCTACATAGTGAGCTCAGAGCCAGCCTGAACTACAAAGCTAGACCCTGTCTCAAAAAAAAAAAAATGAAAACAGAAAGGGGGTGGGCGGGGGAACTCAGCGTTAAAGCCCTGGGTTCAGCTCCCAGTACCACAAATAAAAAGAGAGAAATTAGGCCCATAACCTTGAGCTGTGTGGAGGCCAGCTCCCCAGCCAGGGCTGTGGCTCTCCTACCTATGTCTGGGAGGCCTCCACATGTGGGAAGGAGAGAGCAAAGAGGGTCTTGTGCTCAGCCGGTGGGCCACACAGCTGGTATGTGGTACAGTGAGCCTTGAACCCAGCTCCGCCTGCTTCTAAACTGAAAGCCATTTTATTTGTTCATGCTGGCTCCAGGCGCCCAGCATACCTGTGGCCCCTGCTCAGTCCGGCTGTCAAAGGGGTTCCCAACTACCCGAGCCTTGGCCCGGGCGACGCTCCGCTCCACAAACTCCTCGTAAATGTTCTCCTGCACGAAAGTCCGGGAGCCGGCACAACAGCACTGGCCCTGGTTGAAGAACAGGGCAAAGTGGGCTTGCTCCACGGCCCAGTCCACTGTGGGTGGGAACGGAACAGAAAAGCGACCATGAAAAGAAGCAGGCGACCCTGGCCCTCCCACTGCGCTCCCCTGTAGTATTCATGCCACCTGTTGGGTGCCAGAACCTGCACTGGAATAAGACAAGGCCATCTCTCCCTTCCCAAAGCATGGAGACTGGGTGGAGGCACCGAGAGAAGTGTTCCTCCGGGAGGAGAATCCAGGACAACAGCAGAGCGGCCTGGACTGAGAGCACGTGAGGCGCAGTGGCCCGGCCCAACGAAGGGGGCAAGGATGAGAGGGAGGCTGTGGCCAGACCTGAGGCCCCAAGGCCAGCCTCACTGGGGACCAGGGCCTGCAGGAGCGGGCCAGACCACAGCACAGACCCGCGTCACTTACTGTCGGCATCCGACATGATGATGTTGGGGCTCTTTCCTCCCAGTTCCAGGGTCACTCTCTTGAGGTTGCTGCTGCCCGCAGCCACCTGGATGAGGTGACCGACCTGTGCAGATACAGAGCCGAGCTCTCAGTGGAGGCAGAAAGAGCCAAATGCAATATAAAAACGCACAACAGAAGAGCCGGGGATTTAGCTCAGTGGTTCCAGCATCTGCCTCTCACAAACCCAAGGTCCTGAGTTTGATCCCCAGTACCACAATGCCGGGCGTGGTGGCTCATGCCCATAATCCCAGCAATCAGTACCACACACCACAATGCCAAGTCATGCCTGTAATCTCAGCCTTCAGGAGGCAGAGGCAGGAGAATTGCTGTGAGTTCGAGACTAGCCTGGGCTATGTAGTGAGGTCAGGGCCAGGCTGAACTATAAAGCGAGACCCTGTCTCAAAGAAGGAAAGAAAGATGCAGGACACAGAACCCCTGACTTGTATGCTAGAGAATTCACTCTCCATTTCTGCCCAGCCCGAGCTCCTATACCAGTGTTGGTGAGCCTTTCAGAGCTTTCCAGACCACACCAGCCACTGAGGCACACGTGCCAGAGTTCACTGCCCCCACTGCCCTAGGCAAAGTAACTACATACTGAGTGCCTCGTGCGCATCAGGGCCTGTGCCAAATGTTGTGTGTGTGTGTGTGTGTGTGTGTGTGAAACCCAATCTTTGCAATGACCTCAGAGACCAATGTCACTCATCCCCTTGCCTTAGCAGCTGAGATTTAAAGTGTCATTGTGTGACAGTCATACAGCTGGTCAATGTGAATGAGAACTCTCTTGGACTCAGATCTGCTCCTGAGCCTCCTTTCCCAGCGTGTGCAGTGTTATCCCCAGCATACTGTGTCCGTGGGGGCAAAGACCGTGTGCTTCCTCCACCCCCTTGCCTGGAGCCATCTGAGAGTATTTCTGGGTTGCACACAAATATCGCCCTCAGGGAACCAGTCCCTCCGAGAGACTCCCAACATCACCTCTCAGCTTAAAGTGAGGAGGTGGCCAAGCAAAAGGTGGATTCTTAACACAAAAGCTGCATGTGTGACAGTGAATGTTGCTAGTGGGACTGTTTGAAGATTATATTCATTCCACTATGCTGTCCCTCTTGGATCCATCTACACAGACATCTGAGAAAAAGCTTATCTCTAGAAGGAGTTCTGTCTCTGCTCTCAAGGAGATTATGGTACAGAATCATTAGAGATGAAATTTATCTTTCTCTCACCCACTCAACCCAACCATTGAGCACTTTCTCAAGGATAAACAACATAGCTTTACCTCTGCTACCCTCACTCCAGCCCTGGGGGTGGCTGTGGTTCTTCACTTTACAGATGGAGAAACAGGCACCAAAGTGGCACAGCAAGCCACTGCTGCTCAAATAGTAGTTGATACCACAGTCCATTGTCTTCCCACTACAATGTCCCTATTGCATAGATATCACCTCCCTTATCATAAAGGAAACAGCCTCACAGACATTCAGAAAATGAACCGTAGGGCCAGAGATTTAGCTCAGTGGTTCCAGTGCGTGCCTAGCAAGCACAGGTCCCTGGTTTGATCCAGTAACCACATACAACAATACTGGGCGTGGTGACTCACTCCCACCGGCAATCAGTACCACACACCACAGTGCTGGGTGTGGTGGCTCACGTTTGTAATCCCAGCACTCAGGAGGCAGAGGCAGGAGGATTGCTGAGTTTGAGGTTTGCCTGAGCTACATAGTAAGCTCAGGGCCAGCCTGAACTACAATGTGAGACCCTGTCTCCAAAACAAACAAAAAAAAAAACCTGTGTCATGATGGGAAGGCCAAGATTTGAATTCACATCTTTCTGAGGCCCACATTGGCAATATTGCTCAAGAAGCCTGATGTGGCCGAAGCTCTCTGGCTTCCATTCTAGGCTTTGTGAAGTCAGCCAGTCCTGATCTTCAGTAGTAGCCAGAGTGGCAACAATAACACATAGGGCCACACTGCTCCAGCCTCCTGGCACACACAGGCCCTGCACTCAAGCAGCTTAGAGACCAGTGCTGGGGAGAGCCCAACACACGACACCAGGTGCTCCTCCTGGCTTACTTTACTCTCAGGACAGTGGGAGCTGGAGTCCACTACACTGAAACCATTAGGCCCTGGGACAGCTTACCTCAGTGGACCCTGTGAATGCCACTTTGTCCACATCTTCATGGGAGGCGATGGCAGCCCCAGCTGTGGGGCCAAATCCAGGAACAATATTGACCACACCAGGAGGGAAGCCAGCCTGTAGACAAAAGTGGGGAGGATACTGTGAGTCTCTGCCCGGTTCCGAGGGTGTAGACAGAGAATGCAAGCTGACACAATCTATGGGGACACATGGGAGTGGACACCAGCTTTTAGGGAGCACAGAATTCAAAATGCTTTGGACAGGGAGCCTGTTTGTGGGGTCCCCATGGAGGATAATTCTCTTAGGCCAATGCTCTTTCTTTTTCTTTTACTCTTTCTCACTTTTTCCTTCCTTCTTTTCACCTTCTTCCCTCCTTTCCTCCCTCCTTCCCTCCCTCCCTCCCTCCCTCCTTCTCTCTCCCTCTCTCTGTCTTCCTGTCTTTCTACTGGAGTCTACTGGAGACTGAACCCAAGGCCTTCACACTGAGTTATATCCCAAGCTCTTTTTTTTTTTTTTGAGACAGGGTCTCGCTTTGTAGTTCAGGCTGGCCCTGAGCTCAATATGTAGCCTGGTCAAGCCTCGAACTCAGCAATCCTCCTGTCTCTGCCTCCCGAGTGCTGGGATGACAGGCGTGAGCCACCATGCCCGGCACTGTGGTATGTGGTATTAATTGTTAGTGGGCATGAGTCTCCACACCCAGCATTGTATGTGGTTACTGGGATCGAACTCAGGACCTTGCGAGGCAGGCACCGGAACCACTGAGCTAAATCTCTGGCCCGCAAGCTCTTTATTTTTATTTTCAGACAGGTCTGGCTAAGTCACTAAATTGCCTTGGACTGGAACTGTCAATCCTCCTGCCTCAGTCTCCCTGAATACCAGGATTACAAGCATGTACCACCACACCTGGATCAATGGTTTTCACTCTAAAAGATACTCTTGGGCTGGGGATTTAGCTCAAGTGGTACCACACACACCTTGGAAGTACAAAGGCCCAAGTTCAATCCCTGGTACCGCCAAGAAAAAAAAAAAAAAGATCTTGCCATGAAGCCAAATATGGAAAAAAGTAACCAGGGAGCCCTGATAGTTCAATATGGTTATGATGGGGTTCTGGAAACACCCACGTTTTCAGGCCTTGACACTCCCCCTCAGATTCCCTTCAGAACAAGCCTGTACAAGGGCATTTAGAGGTCAACATAAACAACCTACATACCTCCTTGATTAGGTTGGCCACATAGAGTGCGGTGAGGGGTGTCTGCTCAGCAACCTTCATCACAACCACATTTCCAGTTGCCAAGGCTGGGCCCAGTTTCCATGCTTGCATCAGGAGTGGGAAGTTCCACTGCACAAAACAACAGACACCCCAAAACCAAGCTGTCCTCAGGCAGCTACACTGAGGGGCAGGAAATGCTGCCCCTAGATCAGACACAGCACTGAGTCCTTTAAACTCCACGTGACCCCACGCCTGGATCACAGGATTAAGATGGATGGATGAGGCCAGAGTTGATGCTGATGACAGTGACTCATATTTATCTGTGCCCTTAGGTACTGGGCACTGTGCTAAGCCTTAATCTGCAGCAGGCATAAATTTCTGCTTTTCAGATGATGAAACACGTTTAGGGGTGTAAGTGACAAGTTCCTATATGGCAGGGCTCACACCTGCCTCTGGGTTAGCTTGAGCTGTTCTCAGCTACCACCCGGGCGCATTCCTACACCCCCACAAACCCTCTCCTTTTGCCCTGAGCTCCGTGGACACTGCTGAATCTCACCTGACTTCCCTGATGTCATCTGAGGGCTGGCACTCACCGGAATGATCTGCCCGCACACCCCCACAGGTTCATGGCGGGTGTAGCTGAAGAAGTCTCCATCCATTGGAATGGTTTTCCCATGGTACTTATCTGCCCAGCCAGCATAATACCTTTAAAAGAAGAAAATCCAAGCTTTACTCAACGTCAGGGATCCCTGCAATCCCTGGCAAAAAAGAAGAGATTGAAGTTGGTGCAGCTGAGTCTTCCTGATACCCACCCTCCTCATGTCTAGGTTTCTCCAAGAGATACACCTATGAATGACTGGTAGGACACAAGGACTCACTGCCTCTAAGTAGCCTCAAAGCTTCGGAATTACCTTGGGGAATGTGTAAAAAACACCAAATTCCATGGACCCACTTGAGATCTCCCTGCCTCAGCTTCCTAGAGTTCTGGGAATACAGACATGTACAAATATGGCTCAGAATGGATTTGTTTTAGACACAGGGTCTCACTTTGCAATTCAGGCTGGCCCTGAGTTCACTATGTAGCCCAGGCAAGCCTCGAACTCAGCAATCCTCCTGCCTCTGCCTCCTGAGTGCTGGGATGACAGGCGTGAGTCACCACGCCCATCGGTTTGTTTTATTTTGGAGACAGCACCTCACTGTGTAGTTCAGGCTGGCTTTAAACTCACTGTGTAGCCCAGTCTTTGAATTTGGGGGATTATAGGTGTGTGGTACCACATCTACATTCAGAGAGCGTTTTCAATAAGCATGAAGGAATAATGCTAATGCTCAGGAAAGTGTGGTGAAGCCTGAGATTTACCCAACTTCTCTGGGGCACCCTTGTAGCATTTCTGCTGTTCAGACTGACAGGCAGCACTCATGATCCCTGCCCCCAGGTCTTGGACTTGGGACTAAGAATTACAGCTTGGTCAGGCGACATGAGCAACCAGGCCCCAGCACAAGGGCTAGCCTGGGCGGAGTCCAGGTGTAAGAGAGAACAGTGAAGGGCCGGAGATTTAGCTCAGTGGTTCAGGCGCCTGCCTCTGCCTCGCAAGCGCAAGGTAATGAATTCGATCCCCAGTAACCACATACAATGCTGGGCATGAAGACTCACGCCCACCGGCAATCAATACCACATACCACAGTGCCGGGCGTGGTGGCTCACGCCTGTTATCCCAGCACCTGGGAGGCAGAGACAGGAGGATTGCTGAGTTGGAGGCTTGCCTGGGCTCCATAGTGAGCTCAGAGCCAGCCTGAACTACAAAGGGAGACCCTGTCTCAAAAAAAA
>PVIC010059120.1:0-10204 GCA_004025085.1 Thryonomys swinderianus | reverse complement strand
TTGAACTCAGGACCTTGCGCTTGCGAGGCAGGCGCCGGAACCACTGAGCTAACCCTCTGGCCCCCGGGATTTGTTATTTCTATTCTCCATTAAGCCAAGTATAAAAACCGCTTTTAAGAAGATTACAAGAAGAGAGAAGGAGAAAATGTTCTAGATTTCAAAAAAGCTTTTGGCAAACCCTCTCATGAAGCTCATCTATCCTGTGGAAACATACAATTTGGGTGAGTGATAGAGAAAGTGAGGTGCCCAGTGTTACACCCTTCTGCCCCGGGATGAGCGAGACGCCTGACTGACTGGAGTCAAGAAATAGGAAAGTTGCTTAGAGGGTTCCTGGATTTGGTAGAAGAGCTGTCATATTTAATGATTAAATAGTAATTTCGGATTGTCACTCTAGAATGAGTATAATTAAATTTAAACATACATAAATGCATAATTCTACATGAGAATAATGTTTAAATAAGGACTGGTGGTCATCAAAAAGCAGTAATTCAATGAAAAAGTCCTGGCTTGTTCGTTGATGGCAAAATTTATAGGAACTCATAGTGTGGTGTGGCTATTTAAAAAGTAAGACTGTTTTAAAGCTGTGATGAACCATGTTATAATGTCTCCCCACTGCAAGAAATAATTATGCTATTCTGGTGCTTGGGTAATATTTGTAGTTGTGTTTTCAAGTTGGCATTGTACTGACCATGAGATCACACTGGAGAATATCTTAAATTGGGATTGCTAAAACTATGAGATGTCATGGGAAAAATATTTTGTAGAAAAACAGAAAAGCTAACGTTTTTCTAGAAGAGTGAATATTGATGGAAACAAAAATACCTATCTTTGCACATTTGTTCATTAAACAGACATGTATTCTATCTACCAAAGGAGTGAAACTGTTAGAGGTACCAGAAATACAAACATGGACAAGATCTGAAGACAGTTCTGTGAAGCAAAAAGGCATAAGGAAAGAAATTGCAAAATGGTAAGATGCACAAAGGCATTAGCAATGGCACACTAAACAAAACTTCTAGGAGTATTGCCTGCAGGAGAAGCCTAGGAAGAGAGAAAAATGTTGTAAGAAAGTAAGGATACACATAGCCTCAGTAACTTTAGGAAATGGTGCCACAGAGAGAGCCGGAGATGGAGAAAAGGAATTTGAAAGGGAAGAAGCTATTGTACTACTGAATCAAGATAATGAGGTTCATCTGTGAAAACACAGATTTATTATGGAGACCAAGTGGTTAAGAACAACCAGTACATCTGTGAAAATAAGAAAAGTGATGGAAACTAACTATATAATGGGAAAATAACATTTTAGAAAGGCTAACTATGTGAACAAAACACAATGATCCTATAAACGTATGCAAGCATGTATATGAGAAGTATATGAGAAAAAAAAAAAACATTTGGAATCTGTGGGGAAAGGAGAGTTATTCTTTTACCGAACCAATTTTTGTGGGATAATGGGTTAAATTCTTGGGAAAAACTGCATTAAAACTCAATACTACAAGTCCCAATGAATTCCAAATGATGCTATCACTTAAATATAAACCTGTGAAACATCAGGGCAAATAAAAATCACACAAATAAGTACTTTAGTGTGATGAAGGCTTTTCTGAGGCTAAATCCAAAACAATAAAAAGGAAAGCAATGGATATTTTTTTCTTTATCAAATAATGAAGAAACACAAGAGAGAGAAATTTAAAAAAAAATGAGCAAACCAGGCATAGTGGCTCACACCTATAATCCCAGCACTCAGGAGGTAGACAAGAGGATTGCTGAATTGAAGGCTTGACTGGGCTACATAGTGAGCTCAGGGCTAGCCTGAATTACAAGCAACACCGTGACTCAAAAAAAAAATGGCCCTAATTTCTACCCCCAGCAATATCCATCTTCTACACACATCTTTTCTTTCTGTCTTTCTCTTTTCAGGAAACTGCACCTGCATCCTCCAATCACTCAGTTCAAATACCCAGAAGTCTCTCTGGTGTCTTTCCCTTCTCTCTCCACGTCTAATCTGCCAGCCAGCATTGCTTTGCCATTCAATATGGATTTCAAATCCATCTCTGCTCCCCTTTCCTCCAGCCATGACCCTCATCAAGTGACTATCACACAGATGCCTGTAACTGATTCCCAGTGGTTTCCTGCTACACACTTGCACTTCCATTCTTCAGTCTTGGTTAGTGGTTGGCTTGCTCCAAGGCGGAAGCAGGGTGGCAGAGATGAGTGGCAGAGGACAAGGTCCTCAACCCATGGCAACTACAAAGGGAAGAGAAGGGAGAGCTGGAGACAGGAGTTCACTCCCCATGTCCACTGCCCCTGTGACCCACCTACAGCCAGCACCTCCTCAGCCAGGCTTCACCTCGGAGTAGCAAAGCTACCACCTGAACTCATCAGTGGATGAATCCATTGATAAGAATTGTGCTCCTGTGGTCCAGTGACCTGTACACATGAGATTTGGGGCAAAATTTTAGATCTAATGCATCGCACATCATAAAATCCAAATTCTCCCTTTACAAAAGGAATTTAATGCGAATACAGTGGACTTACATTCCATAAAGATTTCTTCTGTCTAGCAGTGCGCTGTGCATATTATAGAAAACAGTATCTGCACATTTTAAATTTCTAAATACAATATGTCTTCATATTTACCATGACAGTTATTTTATTTTGATGGTGCCCAGTTATGTCAGAGATTATAGAAGACAAGAAATATGAAGATAAAGTGAGTTTACATTAACCAGAGGTGATGATTGAGAATGAAGTATGTTAATTCTAAGTCGATAATATGATATTTTGTTATCAGATAGAGAACATCAATTACATACATGAAGGGTAGTAATTGTCCTTTTTAAAGTCCTGCCTAGGGGTAGTTTAATTCTATTGCCAAGCTGCTAGAAATTCAATTGATGCAGTGCGAATTAATGGTCAATGTTAATATTACAAAGTTTATGAGATTTAGATCCAAAACAGGCTGTTACAAATAACATTTCAATGATTACTTCTCCTGGTGGTCTTTAATAAAAGAGATGAAATGGTTATTATTCTAAAGCCCTGCTTATGTTCAGATTTTCTTCATGTGTCTATATTAAAGACACTGAAGAGATTGATAGCATATTCCTTTATGTAAATGTTTGTTATTTTAAACCTTTTGTACTAATTGGTATATAACAAAGCCATTCCGAGTGATGTACCCTTGATTCTTCTTAGAATCGCAGTGAGATATTTAATTTCAGTTTCCTTCTTTCTGCTTCGCTCCTAGGCCAATGACACCACATTAACAAACCCCAAACACCTACCTTGGGTAGTAAGTCCCAGGCTGGTGGTTCCCAGATCTAGGAATGAAACTGCATTTAGTACATTTAGAAAAAACAAACAAACGTGATTCAAAATATAAAGTCAAGGAGAACTTTGAGAGATTTTATTTGCATTCCTGTAAACATTTAGCAATAGAAAAGTAGAAAATATATTCAACCGGCAAAGCTGAGAGAGACAGAAAACATGAACAGCTAATTCATCCTTAGCCTCTGGATGTGACGTCACTTCCTGTGTGACTCCCACTGTCTGCATCTCTGTTCCCTAATTCACTTACAGAAGCCTCCTTACTGGCATCTCTGCTCCTGGTCTTACCTT
Source organism: Thryonomys swinderianus (assembly GCA_004025085.1). Lineage (NCBI taxonomy): Eukaryota > Metazoa > Chordata > Mammalia > Rodentia > Thryonomyidae > Thryonomys > Thryonomys swinderianus. The sequence goes on along the minus strand of PVIC010059120.1, from coordinate 6,583 downwards.
CTTAAAAGCCATCTTCCTTAGTAAAGCCAAACTAGTCTGTTAGGTTGAATTATAGTGAGACTGCCATTTAAGACACAGGGTCTCAAAGAAACTTCCCTCATATCAGATCTGGTTCTCCTGAGCACTTCTTCTACATCAGTATTTTCTGTCTGTTACCAGAGTCAAGCATGGGAGTAGCTCTTTTCCATCAGACACTTTAGTTCGTCTCCGGCAGGAGCCTTGCTATTCATGGCTTCCTGATGTCTACCAAGAGGCCTTGCACAGAGCAAGTACTCAAAAAATACGGGTCGGGTGAGCCTAATAGGAAAAAAGTAATTTGTAAATGTATTTTGTTTCTTAAAATTTTCAACAATAGGACTAAAATACGCTCCGAATCTTTGTGTGTGTGAGTGTATATATATATATATATATATATATATATATATATATATATATATATATATATATATGAATATAGTCAATAAAATCAACTTCTAGAGATAGGATGGTCTAGTTCCGAAAACTTCATGAAACTCTATTTTGCGGTTACTGAAATATTTTTAGTTCAGACCTTGTAATGTCTCTTAAACCATCACAACTTGTTCTGCATCATTTCCAAAGTGGCTTCAGGGTGCTGTTTGCTTCATTTTCATTTCTAACATTACTCAGATAGAACAAGGACGGTGTTGTTGATGATTATGATGACAGAAGATGTATACTCTAGAAAATCTTTTATCCTTGGAATTATGCCATTCAAAATCCAAAGATGCGACTGTTCGCAGGGCACCGTGTGGTTTCTCTGAGTCCCTAGAGCCAGTTATTAGCCTGGAAACCTCCATAAAGCCCTACCAAGCATCAGATACTCTTGAACAAAAAGCATTGTGTATCCAGGGTCTCTGGAGAATGAAGGTCTGAACAGTTCTCCTAGAGATCACTGTGCCGTTGAAATACAATTTGCACCTGGTGGCAGAAGTTGAAAAAAGCCAATACTTGATGAGGGAGAACTTTTAAAACCATTGAAACAGCAGTGTGGCTCAAGGCTATTTGTTGTATTTGCAATGAAAGTGTAAGTTAGTGTGATATGCAGGTAGTTCTCGACTAGGGAGAGCCAGCTGTGAGACCACTGAACAACTTTCTCTCTCACCAAATGAGCTTTTACGAGAACAAACAGAAGTGGTGAAGGACTAATAAAGATTTGGAGAAAAAGAAATAACTTCAGAAAAGGTCACAACTTAGAATTATGCTAGAAGGTGTACTCCAATTACAGAAATATAGAGGAGCCTATAGTGTGAATGGCAGATATTTAATTCTAGGTTTGAGAGATGCTCGAAGAGGAAAAGCTGTTTGTGTGTGGAGAGAAACTTTGGTGGAGAAACATTAAACTGCACACAACTTATTTATATATAAAAAATTGGAAGCAAGAATGTTTGTTAGAAATACTGCATTTTGTGTTTTTATAAACCTTATGTTACTACCATCTGTAACACTCTTTTCTGGAATCTAGCTGGTTTAATTTGGAGTTGATGTTAGTTCACAACATGAATTTTCACACAAAACACTCTCTTATCTATAGTTTCTGGCTAATATTTCATCATTCCATGCAGCATGACTGGAAAGCTGTACTGTCTCTTAAAATGTCCAATGCTCTCAGAAGTAGGGGATATTCAGTGAGGATCTGAAAAAGGATCAGAAATGATTGAATATCTGAAAGAATAAAGAAACCCCAGGTTGCACATTCATATTTAAAATTTTTTTTAGATTTAGTTGAGGGAAGGTGTTTCAAGTAAAAAGTATTTAAAGATTTAAAAAGTGGGCTATTCTCTCTTATGCCAATATTGGCTGTTTCAAGGAAAGCTCAAGATGGTGGAAACACTCTTTATCATTGAGAGTACACAGCAAAGTCATTTGAGGTTTTTACATTGCAAATTGTTTTGTTTTAGCTAACTAGTCGTTGATTAATGTTCACTTCAAATTTGGCTGGGGTTTTTGAATTGCATGGCATTTATTGGAATAAAAATTGGATACAGAAGTTCTAGGATGTTCTTTGTTATAAGAGAGATTAGAGAGAGCTCCAAATGTAAAATCCTAATCATGTGGATGTTTTCTTGGACAAAGGCAAGGTAGCATGGCAAAGGGGTGTTTTGGGTGTGAAGATAACAAGTTCAAGGAGGACAGGCTGAGTCTGAGATCTGGCTGAGACTGTCCAGTGTAAAGTAGTATTTAAAACAGAACTCAGGAAATGCATATAGAAAATGGAAGTGATAGTCAAGGTGCATATAAATGTAAAAGTAAGAACATGGAGGGAAACAATATTATTTTCTGATTATTGGTTTAGTTAAAAAAATAACTAGGTAAGTAGGACTAGTCTTTGTGACTATATATACAATTTAAAAATGTAAAGAAAACATTAGTACTATTCTAAGACAGTATTTTAGAAATACAATGGCTACTCAGCCAACTGTTCAGAAAATGAATTGAAGGGAAGGCTGGGGCTTTTGAGAGCCCAAAGGTGAAATCAGTATGATGGAGAGAGAAAGAAATCACAGTAAATTAAAGGTTATCACCTTTGAAAAATTCTTGGTAAAACAGTACATATTTGACCTTCTTTCAAATATGAACACCTTAATGGATATATTCTGTAGATGTTCCTTGTTGTGCTTTTACATTGTCTCAGGTGAAAAAGGTATACTTTTTGATATAAATTGCTAAGTCATTCCTAATATAAATCATCTTTTTATCAAGTTGTTTAATAGATAAGCATTACTACCTAGTTCAAATGTTATTTGAAAAAAGGTTACAATTTTTTCAGCATTTATATTTGAGCAAATGAAAATGAGTGATAAAATTGGTATCACTCGTACATGGACATGACTTTATGAGCTGAGTTTCCAGAGTATTTCAAAGGTGTAATTTAATTTAAGATTTTACTCAAAAAATAGTGAACCAGTTGTTGGGTTTATATTAAAAACTTTTCCAGAAGACATGGTTTCACATAATAAGACTAAATTTTGTAAAATGAGTTCGAGTGATGACATTTATAGATGATAGATAGTTTCTTTTAAAATTTCCCATCAGCTTCATTTCACCTCATATTGGGCTCTATATTATTGTTCATTATTTTTAACCCATGAAAAGTACCTGGTGTAACTTTTTCAATTATAACTTTTAAAAGAAATAAGGCATTTTAACATCAGTTCTAGTTTAAGACTCAACTATGAAAAGTGTTTTCATATTTTTTCACACTTTCTTTCCTCACACTATTTTTCTGGAGTAGGTGTAAGTTCTTCACACTTAACCAGGTGTTTATAATATAGAAAATTCTGTGTTTCATACTAATATTTAAACTTGTAAACACTTGAGCCTGTTCTTTGAATATAATGTTGCACAAATATCACACTTTTCTAAGAAGTTCTCAGTAATTATGGTTCTGTTACTATGCATACCTTGATCACTCTATTTGATGAGAAACTTATTGAAAATGGATTTTTTAATTTACATTTTCCCAAAGTCATTCTCAGTACCTGGCTGATATACAATGGATGATCAATTTATATTTGCTGAGCAAACAAATTAAGTTCTTTGTTTATATGTTTCATAAACCCACACAAATATATACATATACAACATTTAACAATAGGACTGTGTTCTGAGAAATACACTGTTAGACAATTTTCTTCTTGTGAGAACATTAGACAGTGTTCAAGCCTAACTAGTAGGGTCTGCTATACCTATCTATACCACCTTACCTGTATGTATACCACCTTATACTCCTACACTACAAACCTGCACATTATGGAACTGTACTAAGCACCTTGGGCAATTATAACACAATATTTAAAAACTGTGTATATAAAATAGAAACTTTACACTAGATACAGGATAACAAGTGGTACGTCAATGTAGGGAATGTACATGAATAGACCTTGCAAGACCGAAAGTTGCTGTGAGCTACTTTCTGAGTGGTTAGTCATTATGAAAGAAAAGGATGTTAGTATACACTGCTGTAAACTTCATTAATACTCTACACTTATGATACACTAAATTTAAATAAGAATATTTCTGCTACATTATAATATTACAGGAGCAGCAACATACATGTGCTGTCATTGCCTGGAATGTTACAAGTTAAATGACATATGTGAATGCATCCAGTGCTAGAGGAAGATTTCAGTAAATGTTGACTGAATTTATTTAATGATTTCTCCTAAAAGTATAGCAGCTTGCCTTCCATCCATTCTAACCACACTCCTCACCCCTATTCTGTAACACATTATTCTTTCCTAGTTCAATTTCCAACATTTTTTCCTATTTTTCTTTACATGGCATTCCTTTTAATTCATTTATTTGCCTGTATATGGAGAAATCTATAAACACTATATCATTCTTGAACTGTGAAGACGTGCTAGTGCCCATATGTAGGGATGATATGGAAAGGCCCAGCCGTCCAGAGACTCAGGCCATCGTCTCAGGCCTGCCAGGAACGGTGCTTCCCCTGCATAGTCCTCAGGTTCCCAGGGGCAGGTCTGAGGTTGTATAGATTCTTCTCAACTACATCACTGTACCAAGAGTTAAGAAGTAACAATAAAACGCTGGGCATGGTGGCTCATGCCTATAATCCCAGCACTTGGGAGGCAGAGACAGGAGGATTGCTGAGTTTGAGGCTTGCCTGGGCACCATAGTGAGCTCAGGGCCAGCCTGAACTACAAAGCAAGACCCTGTCTCAAAAAAAAAAAAAAAAGATAAAACAAACCATGATTTCTCATTAGAATCTCTGTCCATAATCTTAATACCATGAAATTTTTACTGCATCCTACATTTCATAGGCCATGTCTGCTTGTTTTAAAGAAATTTTTTATAAGTGGAAAAATTTTGTACACAAACTTTTGTGAGGTACTCTTGCTAATTTAGCAAGCATATATTTGATAAATGACTTACGTTTCTTATACTAATTATGTCCAGAGGCAATGTTACAGGTGATTGTTTCAGATGTAAAAGCAAGTCAAATAATATATAATTTCCAAAGAGGTTCATCTTTTCAAAAAGTGAATGACTTTTATAAATTTTTTTAATTTGTATTAGAATATGTAGATTTATATTTGCTCTTATTTTTCTAAATAGGGGACTCATAATACAAGTTAAAATCATGTTCAGAGAGAATTATGTCTCATGTAGCTGTTGAGCACTTTCAACTTTATTAATATGGTTTCACACTTATTAACTCATTTCACTTTCTAAAAAAGATATGAGAAGTAAGGCAAATTTTAATTTTGCCATTTATAAATAAGAGGAAAAAAACCAAAGACCCTGTGAACAATAGCTGTAACCATTGCAGGAAATGGGGCCTGAAGACTTCCCATGACTGAAGAATTCCAGTCCTGGATCCTCAGTACTACTTCCAACTAAAATCTGAATTTTGGGGCCTGGTTGCTTACATTAATATGGTAGCTGGGTGGGGCAGAGAAAAGACCTTAAGTAGGAGCTGAACATGGGAATTTCCACAAATAAGTGAAGTCCAGTAATCATTATTGCAATGCTAATGTTATCATGGCAGGATTTTAATATTTGAAACCTCTCCTTGTCTGAAAACCTAAGAGTACCCTTGGTGACATTGGACTGGACTTGAAAAGTTTTATTTTCTTCAAATAATAGTCTCATCACAAGAAAAAACTCACTAGTATAGATATGTGAGCATATTATTATCCCTAGAGCAAACAATACATTATTGTGGACTTTAAAATATGTGAACAAGATAATTTCATGTTAATATTGTTAATACACATACAAACATACACAAAGTAAATACTTTCAGTAAAGAATATTTAGTTCCTTGATTGTGGTGGTGAGGTGGTTGTATGCAGTATATAAAATGAATGTATTAAATTTTTGGTGTATCGATTTTACTTTAACACATTGTTTAAAAAAGGAAAATTATCACTCGGTACTTTAGAAGAAAATAACAAGCACATTTATTTTGACTCCTCTCAGCTTTTTCTGTACAGAAAAAAATAGTATAATTAGTTTAATCAAAGCTGACAGCAGCACAGTGGGTGTTGGCCACCCGAAATTTCGAGTTGGCTATCAAATCAGTTCCCGGAGGTTGCTCATGTAAAGCTCATTCCGACAGCAGCCCATGAACTTTACACTTCATTGTGCAAAAGCCTATTTGGAAATGTTAAGCCTTTGGCAAGATTGAGGGTCTCTAAATCATCTTTACATGGTTTAGAAATTCTTGTTCATGAGCAGAACCAATAGCAACCCTGCATGCCATATTTTTAGCCTCGAAACTGTTTTCCATTAAAACAACCAGCCATATCCAGATCCTATAGAGAGCTATATTTAAGTTTCTATCAAATAAAATCGAGTGTCATGAGTTCCAACACCGACGCAGAAAATATCAAGGATAGGATGGAGAATGAGCAGTCAGGATTATCAGAATTAGCAATAGGATTATGATTCAGAATATCTTCTTTGGTTCTGACTTTTAAAATTGGCCTCTCCAATATTAACCAATACATATGATATGCATTGTGACAAATACCTACTTTTCATGCCACCCTCTAGAGGGGTGGAAGGAACCATGGACCCAGGGTCCACTTACACTGAA
>PVIC010059119.1:0-10207 GCA_004025085.1 Thryonomys swinderianus | reverse complement strand
CCATAGGAACTTTTTATTTTGATGGGTTAAGATAAGTAGTTAGAGAAGAGTACAATATCAAACAGTTGCTTAGGAAGAAATATGGTCATTAAATGTCAACAAGTACTGTCAATTTTTTTAAATGCCCAGTAGGAAAAAGTGAACTAGTCAACGCTTCAGGAGCTCTGAGATCAGATCCACTGACTGACGGCCTGTCCGCTTGGTAGCTACACACAGCAGGGCTTACCGTGGCACACATGCAGCCCGACAGGAACAGTCATTGAGCTCAATGAACATGGCAGCATGCCTCGCATATTTATAAGCTATTGTCAGAGCTACCAGCTTGATTGTAGAGGAGCTTTGTTCCAATGACTGTGCTAATTGTGATATCACTGCAGTGTTACAGATGGCTTATAAAAGATGCCGATGAAATTGGAAAGGAGAGGCCTGCGACGTCTGGTTCATCATCCATCAGGCTCTCCAAATTCCACAGCTGGAGTCATTTAATTCTGTCTGTGAGGAAAAGGCTATCTTCAAGTTGGTAGCCAACATTTATTTACATGTATTGATTTATATACTTATGGAGAAAAGATACTTTTGTGAAGAGGTCAGCAGTCCATACTAATAGGATAGTCTTATAACACCATGGAATAAATTTGAACAAATTTCTTTTGCGAAGTCTTTCTATAAGAAGTGGATGCATGCCAGTCTACTGATGAACTTATTTTAGGTTAGTCAGACTGTTGTGGATCCATATAAGTCAAGATGAAAAATGTGTGAATCTTTAATTTTGAAGAATTCTTACAGTAAAAGACATATTGTCATTAATCCTCAGAATATTCTCTCACTTCTAACATATTTATCTCATCATTCTTTTTTTTTTTTTCTTTTTTGAGACAGGGTCTTGCTTTGTAGTTCAGGCTAGCCCTGAGCTCACTATGTAGTCCAGGCAAGCCTCAAACTCAGCAATCCTCCTGCCTCTGCCTCCTGAGTGCTGGGATTACAGGCGTGAGCCACCACGCCTGGCACTGTGGTATGTGGTACTGATTGCTGGTATTGTTGTATGTGGTTACTGGGGATTGAACTAGGACCTTGCGCTTGCTAGGCAGGCACCAGAACCACTGAGCTAAATTTCCAGCCCATATCTCATCATTCTTATCACTTGGTTAGCTAATTCTAGAAGTCTTCTTTCATGGCTTTAGTTTCACTGTCCTGGTTAGCTCAGTGTCCTGAATCAATAAAAAAGATTCATCTTGCAAGTTCATCGGAGCTTTCTCATTGCCTGTATAAAATGTTGAAACTGAAAACACCCTTCTTTATTCAATTTTGACCTTCATTCATCATCATTATTCTGAATCTATGTTATTTTCTTCAAAAGTGATTCACATACTTTGGTCTAATTTGTGGAAATTTTCCTGCTGCTTTTGCCTATTTCAAAAATAAGTAATAAACTCTTCCAAGAAACATATTGTAGTCCTAAAATCTTGTTTGAGAACTGAATTTGTCACTGGTGAAGTCCTTTTGAGTATTCCAACCTCTGCAAAGTTTGTTAAGTTAAATGAAATGCGAGTGAACTACTGGGGATGGGAGAGGACTAATGGGAAAGAGTCATGAGTTCTAATCCTGATTCCATTTCTAAATTGCCATGTACATTTGGATGGGTTAGTTTTTTTGTCTTGTAAAAAAAAAAAACGGGCTAAAATTGACCTTGAATTGTTCATTTGCTACACATTAACAACTACTGTGAGAACTTTATATGTACCATTCTTTACCTGTTATGCTAATCATAGGAAGGATGCTTATTTTAACGTACCAGGGCAGCAAGGCAAAAAGGTTGAGTTGTTTATCTAGGTTTGACAGCTAGCGAGTAGCAGAGATAGGAATCAAATCAAACCACTCCTTTCCAAAACTACTACTTTTAGTTATTACAATCTGCTGTCTCTATGCTGTTTGCAACTGTTTTAGATGTTCTCTAAAGCACTTTTTCTAATTAATGTTAGATCTTAGACTAATAGAACTGAATTTTATGCCAATGCCCTATTAACAACATTATGTTACCTTCTAGGGACTTTTCAAAGGTAGGTAGATTCAGTAAGAGTTGCAAAAAGACATCTGCAAAATATGGCAATTACTATTAGTTTTAAATCTTCGTATCAGCTTTGGGCTAAATACTTTTGATGTTACCACAAATAAAACTTTTGGAAATCAGCACATATAGAAATTTGAATGTCCATTAGGAAGCACATGTATAAATTTGAATGTCCATTAGGAAGCATACATACCATCCAATGCAGCTGTCTCTGCTATATAGAGAACTTAATTGAATCTTTAATCAGAGTAACATGTGCTGAATTTTAGTGTTGTGTTTCTATTACCTTGTGATTTGATATTTTCTCTAGATGTTTGGTAAATAGCTTACACTTCAGTTTCTGCCTAGAAAGTCATTGCTTATTTTTGGTCTCATAGTTGATGTTTAGACCTTTCTGAAGTTCAATATGATCTTGTAGTGACTTTGTTGTTGGACTTGAACTGCAATCTTATAAATAGGTCAAATTTGAGGTTTATGGGAAACCTAAGAATTTAGGAGGAAGAAGCTTTGGAATTTATAAACTATTTCCCATAACCATCCTTAAAAAGGTCACGTATCCTTTTTTGCTCTTCTTAAAATTGTTCAAATCTAGCTTCCAGGAAGACATGCACTTATATACCAATGTCTGTTTGGAGTCAAGTTGGACGGCAAGAACTCCTTGTCTTCCAGAGCCCCTGCTTTGGAATGCTGTGCATCAACTCAGTTTCTCAAGACTTCTGAATTTGGAATTTGCAGGTTTTTGTTTTTGAAACCAGAGAAACTTTTAAAGCCAAAATATTTGTTAAAAAATTCCGAATTCTTCTCTAGGAGAAAAAGCCTTCGTGCCCTCAGGAGTATCTTATCTTTAGGATATTGAGAGAGCATCTTATTTAGTTGAATAACAACTTCTTCTCATTCTTCAGTTGGAGTCATACATTACCAAGTTCGGAAACGAAGAAGGCCCTGTGCCGCAAATATGTTTTTTGAGGGAGGATCCGTAAGATCGCTCTCCCTTGCCTGTGACCTTCTGCTAAGTTATTAGCAGTTGTCTCCCAGCAAAGTAAGGAAATAGTCTACACTGGTTTATAGTATACATCTGTTTCTCACATCCGCCCATACCACGAGCAACTTGAGTTTACCAATATGAAGCCACCTGGCATGGGTTGCAGAGAAGCACCCACAGTTGGCTTCAGTACATCTCCGCCATCCCAGAGGGCATTTCAGTAACATTTCAAAGTAATGCATGAAAAAAAAAATATGTGGAAAAGAGCAAGAATCAATATGTACTGATGTGGCTCCCAACCTGATTCTGTGACTGGTTCAGTTTCTGAAAATCTTTAAACTCTTGCGAGGCCTTCTCTCCAAGGAAAAATGAGGACAGCTTCCTTACAGAATTTTGGGGAATTAGAAGCTTGAAATCATGCCATAAATAAAATAAAAGGGCTAATTTTTAAATGGCAGGAAGAGTGACGGTAGAAAAATGTAGGTGAACAGGAAGTTACATATGATCCAGGTATAAGAAAGGCTGGGCAAAGTGGTTATAATAATGGTAGAAGAGAATTCTTAATGGATGAAACAAGCTCAGGCACTTCAGGCCTTCTGGAATGATCGGGGCATCGCAAACGTTTCCTTGGTCGGTTTAGATGTACCGATGAAGGGAGAGTCCACAGGCAAGAGAGGAGCGAGGAGCTCAGAGCAAGCCCGCCGTGAAATCCCTCAGATCTTTTTTATGGGTGGGAGTTGTGAAATGCTTTTTGCATCTATAATTAGGGAATGAAATGGAGCAGATGGCTTCAGCGCAGTTATAATTAAAGTATAATGTACAGTAAAATCACCTTGTGCAGCCAGTGAGGTAGCCAAGCCAGAAAATATTAATTCTCTTTAACTGCACATTGAAGTCTCTTCTGTGGCCTGCAGGGAATGACTCTTGCATTGTGACACTGATTTCACACACTCTTTTTGTACCCGAAGTTCCGTTTGCAAATTCTGGATTGCCCCGTATTAAATTATATAGCTGGTACAGACTGCTATTTAATAATGAGTATTTATTCTTAAAATAGAGGCACATGTTTCACTTTAATAGTGCAGAGCTCTCTAGGGTGCTGCTGCAGATATCCTCTGGAGTGAGGCATCCGCTTATAAACTTTTCTGCTGCACTACTAAATAAGTTCTGTGGGATAAACGTAAAATGTAGAACAGAATTTCTTTTATTTAGGCTCTGTTGTGGGTAATACGTAGGGTCAGGCAAACATAAAGTTTCCTAAAATGTTACAGGTGTATTTCTCTTTCCTCTCCATAAACAAAAAGGCAGCGGTGAAACCAACATTGGGCCTAAAGCTGATGGCTGTGGTCTCAGTTCCTGTGGGCTTTGTTCCCTTAGAACCACCCCCCCCCCCCGGGTGTCCTAATGTTGCTCACTACCCCTCTTCGGGCCTCCCCTTCATAACCTGAAAGGTGGATAACTTGAACTCCACGATAAGCATGCACCTTCAGGTTCTATTTTCTTCTTGTTGGCCTCCTCTTTCATCTCTCTCTCTCCTCTTGTTCCTCTACCTCTCTCTTATTTCTTGAGTAAGTATACCATGTTCGGCAGAAAGGTAATTATTAAAGTCTGTCTACTCTTTAGCTCTTATCTGTTTATCTGGTAGGTTTTAAAAAATTTGCTCAAGCCGGGCGTGGTGGCTCACGCCTGTCATCCCAGCACTTGGGAGGCAGAGACAGGAGGATTGCTGAGTTTGAAGCTTGCCTAGGCTACATAGTGAGCTCAGAGCCAGCCTGAACTACAAAGCGAGACCCTGTCTCAAAATTAAAAAAAAAATTAAAATTAAAAAAATTAAAAAATTTTGCTCAAACTCTTCTATCTAATCCCTTACCCAAATCTCTACCCATCTAGCCAAAGGAAGAGCTTTCACATTAAAAATATAAAATAAAACAAGGATGGGAAATTTCTTATATAAATTTGATTAGGTAAGGAAGATACTAAAAATCTCCCTATATTTTGTTTTTGGTGAAAGAGGGATTGTGTGGATGTTTTCCTCTGATACAGTTAAGGGGTCATGTCAAGAAACTCACTGAATTAAAATTTATTAAATAAAATGAGCTAAAATATTACTTCAAAATACATTATAATAAAACTCTAGAGAGATATTTATAGATTAAAATATCACTGCTCTCTGTAAAACCATTGGCTGTAGGACACAAGAAAATCCAAGATAAACCAACACTAAAATGATTAAAAGACAAACATGAAGAAAAAAAAACACATAGTAGCATCCATGAAGTAAGATTATAAGGCAAATAGCTTATACCTTGTCCTAACATGCTGCTGTTTACACATACCCTTGGTTTTGTCCACACATCAAAAAATAGCTTTTACATTATGATAACTGGAGAGAGAGCATCTTCTAATATCGTAATCTTTAGCTGCCACTGGATTCTCCACACTAGCCTCTGCCACCTTAAAGACTATCAATCTCGGTTTCCTAGCCCATGTTTAAGTATGGCAAGCAAACATGGCTAGAGCTGAGTCATGTTTTCATGTAGTTTTTGATAGGATGCAAAAGGAGACATCACTTTTGGACATTCTTTTCAAAACTCCACAATATCTATTCACAAGAAAACAAAAGGCAGATCCAAAATGACAGACACTTCACAAAATCCCTGAGGAAGATTCTGCAAAAGTTTCTAAATCATGAACTCTAAGAGTCTGAGGAACCAAGACAGACGAGAGTCCTGGATGCCTGGGGTCAATGCATCTAATATCCAACATGTGTTCTTTTGAAGGAAAAATATAGCGAATTTTGTGATTATAGCAGTTAATGGGAATTTTATTAAATGTTGTTAAATCTATCATGGAAGAAGAATGCTCATGCTAGAGTTCAGACATGTATATATTAGAGTTTTTGATGATTAAATGAACTTGGTTTTGTTCATTGTGTAAATTTCTGTGAGGTTTTTTGTTTTGTTCTGTTTTTGCAGTACCTGGAATGGAACTTGAACCCTTCTTCCAAGATAGGTGTGGTACCACTTGAGCTAAATCCCCAGCCTTGTTTTGTAAATTACAAAACAAATTTAAGGAAGAAATAGCTCAGATATATTCAGTCACTTACATAAATTGTACCTGCAGGTTAGGGGGAGGGGTCATTATTGTATTCTAAGATAAGGGTCCAAACCATAATGTTATTTTTTTTTTTTTTTGAGACAGGGTATCGCTTTGTAGTTCAGGCTGGCCCTGAGCTCACTATGTAGTCCAGGCAAGCCTGGAACTCAGCAATCCTCCTGTCTCTGCCTCCCGAGTGCTGGGATTACAGGCGTGAGCCACCATGCCCGGCATTGTCATAAATTTTTATTTTAATGTCTTTATTTAGAAACCCATAGTCACAGTACTACAATAGCAAGTCAAAAGGAAACAGATTAAAAGCTTTACAAACCTAATAATAAGCAATATATTTTAGTCTCCACTTCAAAATTTATTTATTCATTTATGAATAATGCTGCAGATCAAACCCAGGGTCTAGCTATATCAGGCAACCACTATATTACTGAGCTTCGTCTCCAGCCTATCCAAAATAAATTTAAAGAATGAGTACAAATAAAAATTAACCTTAGAATTCCAGAGGAAATACTGCAGTTTCATATAGTAATGTTTTCTTTACTCTTCTTAATCAAGTTAAGACACTAGCAGTTAGGTTACGCTATGGAGTTCTCATATTTTTTAACTTTAGAATTATTAAGACAGATTTCTGAAACAAATACAATTTATGAATAAGAAATCACTTTAGCATTAATTTTTATTGTCTTCCATAAGTCTCTTTTAGAAGGCTTTCCACTCATAAATGGCTGGTGTATTTCACACTATATAAAACAAACTTTGAGCTAAGTGTATTTACATGAGTCTTTTTACTTCTTTCCCCTGGAAAAGAATAGCCTTCAAGTGTTGACACCCTTAGCAGAGCATAAATAAGCAATGAGGATGTGATTACTACCCATCGATAGCTTCTTAGAGGAGCGATGCTGTCTGTGGACCTCATCCAGGGATTACAAATGTCTTAAAGACTCTCTGCTCCTTCAGGAAGTGCTGCGTGCTACTAACAGCTCTACTGGTCCAACAAGACTAAGTGGGGACGGATTTCCTTTCCTTTGTCATCATTCCCATCACACTGCAAGAAACTCTCTGTCCACAGTTACACGTTCATCCAGGAACTTAATTTCCTTCCACCATATTGGTTCTCTTGCTTTGCTTTCACGTTGGCTTAGGGACCGAGGCTCGTGTGGAGCACACTGAACTTTGATCAAAGAAGTGGCTTTTTAAAAGAGATTATGTGGAGGTGAATATTTCAGGGGTGCAGCACTGGGGATAATCTTTCAACATTAACCCATACTGATCCTGTGGCACTGGAAGCTGCGCATGCATGGCATGTAGATTCGGGGAGCTAAGGAGGTCAAAACATCAGACACTGGGATATCGGCTGGGAGACAAAGGCTGTGTCATCCTCCTACACAGGGATTCCCCACTCTCAAATGGATAGTGCAACCGGTCCATAGAGCAGGTGAGGGCCTGTCTCAGTCTCCATCTTTACTTATCCGAATGATGACTGTGGTAACTTCCTAACAGATCACCCTGTTCCTCTCATGTAAACCAGAGTAATACTTTCAAAGCTTTCACAGAGTCAGACCACATCTGAGCAAAGCCGTTCGATAATTTCCTATCACTGTTAAGGAAAGAAAAAACTGGCCTGGTATAATCTGGCTCCCGCACACGCCGATCTGTGCTCATGCCCTTTCCCTCCCACAGGCTCTGGCCACATGCGCTGTCTTCTTCCTGTCTCCCGAAGGCCCCTAACCCCTTCTCTGCCTGCCCCACCCCCGGCATGCTTCCCCTTCACTCTTCACATGACTCCTCCCTTCTCTTTCTGTGCGTGACTGGATGACCAGTTTCACAATGGGCACATCAACCCTGTGGGATGATATTTCTCTCTGGTACCTTTTGGGGTTATTCTCAACTACTCCCGAAGGTTCCTGTGTCCTTTTCAAGCCTTCATCACTTAGCGAGTCAACCTGTCTATACACCAGTCTGAACTCTGGAAGGGAAGAGCAGGTCCTGGCAGAATGGTATGGCGCTATTTGCTCAGAGTGAGCCTGGCTGTGCAGTTAGTAAGGAAGGAAGAGCCTGAGGTGACAAAATAACAAACCGATGGCTGGGCAATGATCAACGAGCTGGTTACGTTGTCAGGGGGAAAAAGGAAAAGGGATGAAAAGATCAAAGAGAAGGAGATCCATAGAATGGACCCGTGTGAGTGCAGATCAAGTGGCGGGATTTTTGTATCAGATGTTAACTCTCATGCCAAGAACGCAGGGCTGGTGTTGTGAAAGCTGTTACCAGAATTTATGGCGAACTTCGATGTCCTCTTATGGCAATCAGTGTCTGACTGGTCTTCTTCAAATAAGACCAGTTTGTAGTCAGCTATTAATGCAGGATAAAAAATCACACATCCTCCATCTTAGCTAATTTATAAGATACCCAGTGATAGAGTTATCCCACTTTTTGACAGCATGAAGTGTACAGAAAAACTTGTTCCTTGAACTCTTTCCAAAATGAGCTAACATATAACCGGATCCTATAAAACTCCTATTATCTTCTTATTGCAAAAGCCCATGAATCTTCAGATGTACTTTCTTTCTTGCTATAATAAATTATAGACTCAACTTGTTCTGCCACAAAGCTGGTTGTCTTTCCATGGCTGAAGGGCACAGGCAGGCTTTCTCTTCCTCCTTTACCTGGTCTTAGGGGCATGGGAGAGAGATCTGCTGCATAACCGTTGACATGAATAGAGAAGACTGGGTCATCTGCTCACACAGTGTTTGAGCTCTGACCCTTCTCATGCTCAATTTGAGTGGATTATTTACATTCTTTGGTTGATCAATGGCTACTGGGCTAAAGTTACAATGTGGAAGAGCTGAAATACCCGTGTATGATAGGCGATCCTAGATATATGGTCTTTTAGTCTTGTTTATTAAGTTTCCAATGCTACCATAAGGTGTTTTTACAAAAGCCTTAGTGTTTCCTACGAAGTAGCTGGCTTAGACTTGCTCCAGAATTCAGGGGCTGCACTGCGATTTCCCAACAGGAGCTTCCTTCAAGCTTCTTATGGCACCATTTTCCACAAGACACATAAATCTTTCCTCAACACCCAATATATGGGCCAGAAGTCCATTCTTAGGCAGGGAATATTTTGCTTTCAGTGTTGAAAAATAGATGTGAGTTTGTCTTCTTCCTTTTTGTGTTGGGAGGGAATGGCAAACAAAGCCTTTTTTTTTGTTGTTGTTGTTGGCCTTGGAAGACATAGTCTACCAATCTATTGACCACTGAGTCCTAAGACTTCATTTAGGAGTCTGAATGTTCATGGCATTTAACTCCTATGCGCCGAAACACATGTGTCTCTTCAAGAATTCCTGCATACTGCCACCTGCTGTTGTCCTGCTCCATCAGCGTGATGCTATTAATGTAAAAAAATCGTATAGCATGACATTCTGTGAGTTGACTGAACAGCCCAGATAAATCTACACTCTGTAGGATTGCAAAGAATAGAGGAATAACATAGACCAGAGGCCAAAGTAAATGAACACTGTTAGATGTCTTACATAAATCTGTAGCATTCCTGGTGCTCCTTTGTCATCAAAACATATGAGTCCATTCCCTAAATCAGTGGGTGCATATCATGCGCATGAGTCCTTGTAAATCAGCATTTCTTCCACATAGAAGCTGCAGTCACATTATGACTTGACTGAGTTGGACAATTCTACATCCTGCCTTTAGGATCCACTGGACCTCTAGGACTATACTCAATACTTGGCAGAGATACAACAATAGTAATTCTTCCTCATTCTTTTTGCTATTTAATAACACTAATGTCAGAAAGATGGCACGCTTTTCTACTGACTCTCCTGGCTGTGTGAGTCATGGGCAGATGTAGCAGTTTCCACTGGCTTCTCCCATTCTGACAACTCCTACACCACGAGTTAAAAACACCATGTGAGGATCTCTGAAACTGCCTAGTATGTTATTTCCAATAGCGTGTCTGGGGGCTGGAAAATAATCACTGTGTGTTTCCCCAGACACAGCAGTAAGTTAGGAAGTAGCCGTAGGAGTATGTTAAGTTT
>PVIC010059118.1:0-10200 GCA_004025085.1 Thryonomys swinderianus | reverse complement strand
TCCATACTCAACTCAAATTCATCTCCTTTTAAACCCATTTCTTCATTATCTACATCTCCAGAGAGAACACCACCATCCATCTCTCTAGTTATCCGAGGCAAAAAGCTGGACCCTCTCTTTGACTCACCATTCTCTCTATGACCTCAGCATATCACTCAAAAAGTCCTCTAAATGTCCACCTCCTTAATGTAGCTCAGATCCTCTACCTACTTTTCCACATGATATGCTGGATCTCAATCCACTTAGCAACTTATTTTCTGGTGTATATTCTCACACAACCCCTAGACCTTTTCAAAATGCCCCTCTCTTTAGCAACCTTTTATACTTAGAATAAAATTAATATAACAGATTCTATAACAGTCTAATATAACAAATTCTTTAGATCCCACTCTGATCAATTGTTCCAATTTTTCAGTGTCTGAGATTCAGCATTCTATTTAATCCCCTTTTCATTTTTAAAAAATATGAATCTTGCACTCGGGAGGCAGAGACAGGAGGATTGCTGAGTTCGCGGCAGCTTGCCTGGGCACCATAGAGAGCTCAGGGCCAGCCTGAACTACAAAGCAAGACCCTGTCTCAAAAAAAAAAAATGAATCTTTATTGGTACATTATATATACATAATCCCCTCCTTTCTTGATTAAAAGACCTATAGAACTTTGCTGAGACCTTTGTTCCTCTCTAAGAAGAAGCTGCATAGTGGCTCCCAAAATCATCTGCAACTCTGTCTTCCAAGAATCCAGTATTCCATTCTTTTAGGATTCTGCACCCTAAACCACCCCTAAAAGCCACAAAACAAATGTATTCAGCACTTTCTTGTGAGCAGATACTTTATCTCATTTAATTGTCACCACTCTTAAGTATATATCATTTCCACTTCTCAAATGAAAAAACTGAAACACAGAAGGATTAAGGACTAAATAACCTTATCAATTATACAAGCAGTGAGATGGAATGGAGAGTCATACCTGGGTTGTCCAAGACATCATCTTCCATTGTGTATTCATAGGCAAATCAGTATCTGATCATCTAAAATGAAAATATATGGAAACAAACATTTGTTAAGGTTTGATTCTTATGCAGTACTTTAGATAAACACCTCACTTATTCCTTAAATTTTCAGATGAGCAGACTACAGACCCAAGAAGGTACTTTGTGCAAGGTCACACAGCTAGTAAGTGGGTTTGAATTTCTCCACCTCCATCCATATTAGCTCCTTCTAAACACCAATCAACAGAGCTGGGGATTTAGCTCAGTGGTTCCAGCATCTGCCTTGCAAACTCAAGGTCCAGAATTCAATCCCCAGTACCACATATCACAGTACTGGGAGTGGTGACTCATGCCTACCTTCAATCAGTACCACACACCACAATGCTGGGCATGGTGGCTCATGCCTGTAACCCCGCACTTGGGGAGGCAGAGTCAGGAGGATTGCTGTGAGTTTGAGGCTTGCCTGGGCTACATAGTGAGCTCAGGGTCAACTTGAACTACAAAGAGAGACCCTGTCTCAAAAAAACTTAAAAAACACACCAATCAACAGCATTTTACAATTGTAGAAAAAGTTGTAGCTCAGGGTCACATATCTGATCAAAAGCAAACTCAGGATTAGAACCCAGGATTCCTGACTCTCGTTCACTTGGCAGATGCTATTTTAGTCTCTATGCTGGGAGAATTAGGAGATCTTGACTTTTTCCTATTTATAGTAAGTTCCTGAAAACTAGAGGCACTTTCCATGTGTGTGCATGCATGCGTGTGTGTGTGTGTGGGGTGTATGGCCCTCGGGATCAAACCCAGGGCTTCATGCATTCTAAACAAGTGTACTACACTGATTCACACCCCTAGCCCTAGCACTAGTTCTGTAGAGTAAACCAATCTCTAATGGGTTTCATGTCTAGCTTCAAGCAAGCTTCTCTGGTAGCCTTTCGCTGATTCCCTGCAGATGTCTACTTTCTAACAATATTCCCTCTGTCCACTTCTCCAACAGCCTCTCCTTGACAAGTGACAGGAACATAGGATCTCCACAGAAAAGGAGATAGGTATTTAGGCACAGAAAAGTATAAGATCAAGAGCTAGAAACACAGGACTATGAAGAATATGGAGAATTGATAGGAATAATAGGCAAGACTCTAAATCCCCAGCATCAAAAGATTGGAAGAACTCTCAGGACGATCAAGCAAAATCCCAGCCCACTGTGTGTGAATGACAGAAACATTTATTCCAGAGGTGGTATCCTTCTAGTTGAATATCTTCAACAATGGGAAATCACCAACCTCCTGATCTCAATCTAATGAGGAAGATGAATATGTAAATAGTCAAGTCTAATAAGGGAAGTAGAGAGTACTGCTCAAATACAAGGTGGAGCACCTAACACAAGAGCCAGGCACCTACAAATCTGTACAAAACAGGCAGCATCTGGGCTGAGGTTTGAAGAGCGCTGAGGAGTTAGCTAAGGGTAAACTGGAGGGCGCATGAGAGTGAGAGCAAGCGAGTACTTCAGGTTTCCCAGTTTCTCAAGAAGTTCAGTGTTCCAAAGAAGGTGGAGTCCAGTTCTTGAAAAGCCTTTCCAGCCAAGCTGAGGAATTTGGGCTTGATTCTAGAGGTTTTGGGAAGCCTGAGAAGGGTTTTAAGGAAGAGTAGCGCCCTCTGTCAGGCTGCAATGGGGGAGATGCTGCAGTATTTCAGGGGTGCTAAGGAGGCCATATGGGAAGGCCTCGGTAGCCCAAGAGATGTGGCCAAAAGTAAAGCACCCCTTTTTGACAAGATCTAGACAAAGCAGATAAAAGTTCAGAACGCACTGTGAAGGTCTCCTCTGTCCTGCTCTTTTGCTGGGAAGGAACTAAAGCTAGTCGCTCTCCGCTGGCCCCCATAATCGCCAGCTGTGAGTAGGAGAACGTTCCCTATCTCCTCTTCCCAGGCGGGAAAACTGAGGCCCAGAGTTCTGAGGTAAAAATGGAGAGGAAAAAGGACCTAAAGGGCTTCTCCAGAGTCTTTCCGAAGTCACCCATGATCCCTTGAGGGTCGCATGGCCTGGCCCACTTCTTCCGAAGAGCTGTCTTTGCTGGGGGAAACCGTCCTCCCGCCCTCCTCCGTGCCTCCGATTCTTCAATGCACTTTGGGAAATGTAGTCCATCTCTGCTCACCTGCCCGCAGTATGAGTCAACACAGCATCCTTAAGGGACTATAAGTCCCAGAAGGCTGTGCGAAAACTCTAGTGGGTCCTGGGGAATGTGGTCTTTACAGAGGGACGCAGGAATCCGGGGGCGGAGCCAAAGGGACAGGGATGGTGCCCCCCCCAATGGGCAACCTTCTGGGCGGGGCCCGGGCCACCATTGGCTACGGTAGCGCAGGGGAGGCGGGGTCTGCGGAATGAAGCGCGGAGCTGTTCGCCGCTCCAGGTGCTGAGTCCGAGGAAGGCTCGGGACGCCTGAGCCGCGGACGCTGCCGCCACGAGAGCCGCCGCCGCCGGGAAGCCGCAGCTGTGAGGAGCGGGAGGCGCTGGTGCACCACCAGGTGGTGACTGCCCTCCTGCCCGCCGTCTGAGGTTGGTGCTGCAGATTGGCTTTTGTTTTACTGGGGAGGGATGAACTAAGGCGTGAGGGGGCCTGGGGAGTTGATGGGACGTGGAACGCCGATTTGCCCAAGACCATCTGTCCCGGAGAGCGGCTGACTGATCATGGGTCTCCCCAAGGCCGGACACCTAAGATCCGAGAGCTTGGGTCAGTTTTTGTTTCATGGCGGAGGGGCTTCTTGAGTGTGAGGGGCGAGAGCTGGGAGACCCTCCCCCATCTCTCCGGGGAAGGCATGGAAGGCTCGGAGCCTCCCTCCCCCTGTGTCTGAAGTCGAGGCTGCTTGGATTATTGAAGGAGGGGTGTTCTGGGTGAGAGATTCGGAGGCAGGGGGACCTTTCCCCACAACATCCCAGTTTGAGTGCACAAAGAGGTCTGGTTGTGATGGATGAGACCGCGGGACTCCTCCCTTCGCTCAGTTCCTGCTGAGGTGGAGTTGTAAGCGAGACCCCCACGCTCTCCCTCTGTAGCTTTGGGTTTTTGAAGAAGGAGATTGAGGACGTGAACAGACCAAGGGCTCAACCCCTATCACTTGTGTCTAGGGTTTTTTGGGAGAGAGGGTCTGAGACGGGCTGGGAGAGGGAAAGGTCGGGAGACCCCTCCCCACCCTGCTCGGAGTCGTCCATAAAGGAAAGCACTGACGGATGTGCTAGGTGCTTGGTGCTCCTCCCGGCGACTAAGTCGGAATAGCCTGGGTAAAAGAGGTGGGGACTGGGGAGAAAGAGGACCTGAGGAGACTCCCCTCCCCCGCGTCTTATCTCTTAAGGGCTCTTCACCTGCAACCAGGTGCAGGGCTATAGAGTGGAAACGACCCTCCCTGCCCCACCACGCCCCAGGGACCAGAGCTTCTGTACCGCAGCGAGAAGCCAGTCCCGGATGGGCACGTGCGGGGCAGGTTGGGGCTGGCCCCCTCCCAAGCAACCAGGAGCTCCAGGCCCAGGTTCCCCGCACACGGGATCCTCGAGAATCTGTTTGGCACGGGGCGCGCCCCAGATCTGGCCTCGGGGAACTGCGTCCCGGGAGCGCAGCGGTAGCTCCAGTGTGTCCAGCTCTTGTGCTCCGCTCGGCTATCCGCGGGAGGACAAAGCGGCGGTCGCTGCACTGGAGGGCGTGTGCGGCAAGCTGGGCGAGGGGCGCGGCTGAGGGAGGGGGGCTTCGGGCGCGGCACAGCGCGGATGGCTTCCGCAGAAACGTGCCAGGAGTCGGGCGAGAGACAAAGCGCGCTCGCTCCTGGCTGGACCAGCGCGAGCTGGCATGGAAAATCCCGAGGGAAGAGACAGCTAAGCTGGGCAGAGAACTGTGTCCCACACCCCCTTCTCTTTTGCCACACGCCTCCCCGCACCCGACTGCCAGCCCCGACCCTGAATGCTGTGTGCCGGATGGTGACCAGGCCTTGGACTTGTGACCAGGAGGATAGGGGCAGGCAGGGGCTCTACGTTAGGTGGGGCAGGGAACAAGAGTGTTTCAGGGTCTGGAGGGGTATTATTCTAACTAGACCCCTCTATGCACCATCTGTCTTATTAGGTCAAATTTGGTTCTGGAGCTGGGATGTGCTTAAGTCTCTAGAGCTGGAATGTGATTAAGTCTGTGTGTGTGCGCGCGCGCGCGCGCACGAGTGAGCGCATGTGTGTGTGTTTGCATTGATGATGGTGTGGTCAGAGCATAAATGGCTAAGTAAATGTACCTGTGCGTGTTCCAGTGTTTATGTGTGTGTGTGGTGAACCTGTGCACCTATCTTTGTGTGCATAAGGAGGGTGGGCGAACCACTTACTTGAATACCGAGGCTTCAGGACAGTCATCCTTTTACCTCTTAAGCCACAGTAATGAGCTAGGGTCTGAGTGGATGCCTTCAGGGTGAGGGTAGCCTCAGGCTGCCTTGAATTTAACCTGAATGCCTGCAGTAGGTAGACTTCACAAAGATGTGGAAACCTCCATAGTCTTTTGGAGCTTCAAATCTGACCCTTATATCCTTAGCAGTGTTCGCCCTTACCATCCCTCAGAGACTTCATTCTGCTGTAATGGGCTGCCCTGAGGACCAGAATTCTGCTCCCACCATTGCCACACACTGCCAAGAAAGGTTTTAGGGGCTCATATCCATCTCTTATAAAATGTGTGCAAGATTGTGTGGCAAGACAACTTCTGTCACGTTGGCTTCCATGTCTAGAAAGGATACAGCCCTGGGATGGCTGGCAAGTCATAGGTGGCATCTCAGATATACCAGGTGCGTGCACAGTGAGAATGCCAGGGTGACAGCGATTCCATTAAAAGGTAATATCCCTACAAGATAGGAACAACTCTGTCAGATCTGCCACCCCAGCAATTTCACAGCACTTTTATGCCAAAGGTAGGGCATGGTCTTGAGAAATCTTGCCATAGAATGAGGAGCTAGACTGTGGCCAGTGAAAAAGCAAGTAATAGAGCCACCAGCCAGCCCAGCCTGCCTGATCCAGTTGGTAGCATCTATAACCAGTGACCACAGCGACCTCTGCTGGGAAGAAGTCAAATCAGAGCACAATTTGACAACCAACATTCTGCTTTGGGGTAGATAGAGGCTTAGAGCAGGTGTGGGCATAGTTAGGTAAATCCACAGATTTTCTATTTGGGGGCTGCCTATCTGCCTTGGGTGTCCTGAATTGACGTTACTCTCTTGTTACTTCAAGTGAATTCAAGCATGAACTGCTGCTGTCCTCTGCCTTGTGGGAGTATTTAGAGGGTCTGCAGGCCTTTGTGTTTGCATCCACTTGAGGCTGAGCATGAAGTCTATTTATGGAGACAATATGTAGAAAACATTTATCAAGCTCAAGAAGATTTTAACATTTTCCCAGTCTCTCCCCTACCTCTATTGTTCCCTTCCTCTTTTTTTTTTTTTTTTTTTTTTGCTTTTTGAGACAGGGTCTCACGTTATAGTTCAGGCTGGCCCTGAGCTCACTATGGTGCCCAGGCAAGCCGCCGCGAACTCAGCGATCCTCTTGTCTCTGCCTCCCGAGTGCTGGGATGACAGGCGTGAGCCACCACGTCCGGCATTGTGGTATTGATGGTTGGTGAGCGTGTCTCCACGCCCAGCATTGTATGTGGTTACTGGGGATCGAACTCAGGTCCTTGCGCTTGCGAGGCAGGCGCCGGAACCACTGAGCTAATCCTCCGGCCCCCCTTCCTCTTTTCTTGTTCTACTTTTTTCTCTTTTCCTAATTATTAAATTAGTCAATAACATTTTTTCAATGACAAATATTCTTTTCCTCAGTGATCATATGGCTTAGAAAATACATATTAAGGCTATTACTAAATGAAAAAAAATCTCTGAATACTGGCTCTTCTAGGCCTAATGATGGAAGTGGGGGAGAGACATGCTCATTCCAAATAACCACCTGGTGACATGTGTCTCTTCTGGAGTTACTTTGAAGGGCTTTCACACTGTCACAAAATTGTTAGAGCTCCTCAAGTGAAAGGAGATATTTAAATACCTGGTATTGTTCTTACTTTGGCATCCATGTGATTTGCATTGAACTATGTGACTCAGTATCATAAAATAAAAATAGGACTTAATTCCTTCTTTTCCTGTTCAGAAGGTGACTGCATATAGTATGTTGTGTTCTGCACTGGAGAGTGAAAAGCTAAATTGCCTCATAAATTGAACCACCTGCTTATCCTGATTAGAGAATGGTGCTTAACATCACCTACAGCAGTAATATTATTTTATGTTTCTTTCAATTCCACCCTGAATCTTTGTCTTGTAAAACATTTCCTCATGTTCATACATTATTATTTTACTTGAAGTTAATCAAGAATGTTTAATCCTTGTACTGAATCCAAACAAATTAAATAGCAGATACAGGAAGACGTGGGTGGTGTTTCCGTTCTCTTTAGGCTCAAAAAAAAAAAAAGCCTGGAAGTTCACAGGAAAGAAGAAAAGGCCTCTATGGTTCAGTAAATCTTACTGGTAGAATTATGACCTTTTTTCCTTTTTTTGTGGGGACTGAATTCAGGACTGTGCTCTTGCCAGGTAGCAGTGATACTACTGAGCTACATCCCCAGCCCAGAATTACAGCTGAGTTGAGGCTCTTTAGAAATTTCCAGGAGGGATGCTCATGGAAGAATCTGAGCATGCATGCTGAGAGTGGGACTGCAGCCCTTGGGATTCCTAAATTCCCACACTAATGTAGCCCTTCTGGGAAAACTTCCTGAGTTCTTCCGCTCCTTCCACGGGCAGCCAACTGGTCAAAGACAGTAGCTGTCCAAGGTTCTGGGGCACAAGTCTCAGCCTGCCTGGTCCAAGGGAGGCTTATAGGAGGTGGAACAGAAGCAAAACCTGAGTGCCCTGGCTTCTGTGAGGATTTCCCTAGAGCTGAGCACAGAACAAATAGAAGGAGACAGAGTTGTAGGGGAATTTACTGCATCATTTTGAATGAACCCATCGGCAATCCCTATTTAAAGAATTACAAGCTAATAATACAAAATAAAATTTTCTGAGTCAGGCTGTTCACATGCAAGAATGCATTTAATCGTCATAGTCATAGAGATGACATATTGGTGGTGCTATTCCCACTTACAAGATGAGGAAATAGAGCTTTTAAAGGAAAAGCGCTTGTCTAAGGTCGCACAGGATGGGGACAGTTTGGGTTCCAGCCTGGATCTATTAATTCCAAAATCCCCTCATTACCACATGTCTTTCTTTACTGTTATTACAGAAGCAAAACTGAAGCTGTGCTATGTAGTGTTCTAACCAAGTTCTGGAGGAATGGGATTCAAAAATCAACTGATTTGACATAAATCACAGAATCAAGTTCACAGATGGCTACTGCCATTCTTTATGCCTTATTGTGGTAAAACAGTTGCTACTTGAACATAGTCACTAAAGATGAGAAAAGAAAAGTGTAATGACCCTCATGACCAGTAGCTGAGGGCTTTCTTTCTAGAGTGAAACAAATTTCACAGGAAGCCAAGCTTGGATGACAACAAAGTGGAGATTTTTGTTTTCAAGAAAGTAGGAGAGAAAAACCAAGAGTTTTTGTTGTTGTTCTGTTCTGTTTTGTTTTTGAGACACAGTCTCGTTTTATAGTTCAGACTGGCCCTGTCACTATGTATCCCAAGCAAACCTTGAACTCAGCAATCCTCCTCCCTCTGCCCCCTGAGTGCTGAGATTACAGGCGTGAGCCACCACACCCGGCATTGTGGTATGTAGTGCTGATTGCTGGTGGGCATGAGTCACCATACCCAGTATTGTTGAATGTGGTTATTGGGATGGAACCAGGGACCTTGTGCTTGCTAGGCAGGCGCTGGAACCACTGAGCTAAATTTCTGGCCTGAGGGTTTTGTTTTTGTTTTTGTTTTTGGTGGTACTGGGGATTGAACTCTGATCCTTGTGCTTCCAAGGTTGGCGCAGTACCGCTTGAGCTAAATCGCAGCCCGTTTTGTTTTTGGTTTCTTTGTTTTGTTTTGTTTTGTTTTTTGAGACAGGGTCTCGCTTTGTAGTTCAGGCTGGCACTGAGCTCACTATGTAGCCCAGGCAAGCTTTGAACTCAGCAATCCTCCTGTCTCTGCCTCTCAAGTGCTGGGATTACAGGCATGAGCCACCACGCCCGGCACTGTGGTATGCGGTATTGATTATTGGTGGGCGTGAGTTTCCACACCCAGCATCGTATGTGGTTACCGGGGATTGAACTCAGGACCTTGCGCTTGTGAGGCAGGCGCCGGAACCACTGAGCCAAACCTCCGGCCCTCTAACCTGTTATTCTAAAGCCAGGCATCTGCATATTGTTAGGAGATTCCTTCTACCTATTTCCACCGTTGGGTGTTCATACCAAAAGCTCTAATACTTAAATGAAAGTTTTCCCTGCTGAGGGCTTCTGGCAATTGCTGGGAAGTAATTACATCCCTGTCCTCATATTGTCACCACCAGTGCTAGATGTTCACACATGGCTGCAAAACTTTCAAAGATGTGCAGTTTGGAACTGGGTGGCCTTCATGCCACATACCCTCTGCTCCTTCTAGGGCTGTAGTTCCAACTGCTCCCAATCTTGCCACACAGACACGGTCTTGTGCCTGAAAACTTTTTCAGCAGCTGTAGCTTTAAGTATCTGAAGAGGGTAAGGAGGAACAGACTTATCCATTTTCCCCCTCTCCCTGAGCTTTGGTCTTGATAACACTGAGATAGGGGAATCCAGCTTCCTAAGAAAATGCTTCACATCAAGCTGAGTTTCCATTGCACTTTCCTTTCCCTTCCAGGCTGGGGCTCTGCAGAGATCTGACACAAAACACAAATGGCTGCTACTGCATTTTCCTAGATACTTGGAGGTCAGAGCCTTGACTCCCCATCTGGGTCTGCTGTGAATCATATGACTGTGTAGAGATTTGATGGTTTTCTTATTTAGAGTCATTAACTGACTTTCCTCAGCATCTGAACAACATGTAATAAGAGGAAGCCATCTGTGGGGGGTCTCTAGACAGTCATACCTGGGACTGAACACCATTCCCTTTACTAATGGGATCAGGAAATTGTTTTTAATCCTGAAAGCTTGGGCCAGGCATGGTGGCATAAACACTCAAAGGCTGAGGCAGCAGGATAGCCATAAGTTCAAGACCAGCCTCAATTACATAATGAGACCCTGTCTCAACCAATCAATCAATCAATCAATCAAT